>JAUJYV010003149.1:0-10700 GCA_033995625.1 Ophyiulus pilosus | reverse complement strand
TAATACGGAAATACCTAGCTTATCAATGTGTTGTGAACAAATGTGACCAATACAAGTATATTTTATCCGTCAACTTGCAACAGTTGCGCTTCAGTTTTATTACACTTGCCTTTCAAAAGCGGTGCGATTTAAGCTTTAACCATATTCGACATTGTTGCCCTTTTAAAACCTTTCTTACTTACACTAACCATTACCTGCCACGTTTACTTGCAGCCCCAACCTCAGACCGCTACTAACCAATACTAACAGTTCCTTTTTTCGTGTTTCTCTTTTCTTTTGTATATATTCCGTAAAATCCTCTCCGAATGCTCTCCAAATCCTGGCCCCACATTTTCCGTCTGAATGTTTCGGGACCATCCTGTTGATGGGTGTCATCGTTCTCGCCTGGGCACACTGGGGGCCTTCCTGCGTTCCCTGGTGTCGCGGCGTCGGCGGCGGCGGCGGCGTCACCGCAACGACGACGACGGCGACGAATATGATGCAGTAGCCTCCAATCAGTCGGACTATGGTTTGCAGCAGCAGCCGCAACATGTGGTTGTACAAGAGAATGCCGTCTGACGGCTAGTGCTGTCCCCGGCTGGCTCCGTCCCTGCACTGCCCTGGAGTTGGAGCCACCGTGAGGGCAGCACCTTTTATGCCGATTGGATGGCATATAGGAACTCTATCTAAACCCCGCCCCTCCACTAAGCCACGCCTTCTTTCAGGCAGCTAATTAACTGTTGACAATAACGAAAACAACAACCGAATACTCATCAAAACAGTATCGTTCTGTGATCGTCTCCTCTTCCAGGCCACAGACTCGGCCCATGGCCCCTTTTCCCGTGAATCCCAACCGTGAGGCGAAGTCTGGTTCAACACCCAAATAACATCCTGCGGATGTGGATTCATCTACAATCCGGGGTGGTTCATCCAGCGTTGCACGGATTTGGTTCCACCTACTATCTGGAATGCTCACTTAGACCCATAGCTTCGCCCAGGTAGGGCTCTGTCTGCTATCCGGATTCGTCCGTTCTCTTTAGCCGGCAACACCGAGGCCGAGTTGGTGTTTGCTCCTACCACGGAGGTTTAATCATTCCAAGTAATAGCTTCGCCCACACGGTTGATTCGGAATGAGCTGGGGAAGGGGTCGAAGGTGAGAGGAAAACTGAACAATTTCGACTGCTAGATATCCTCGACTGATTGGAGGGAGACAACTGGCGCCTCCTGACCGCGCACCTGCCATTTCTAGTGCCATTTTACGACATCTCCTTTTTTAAAACAAAAAAAAACGGAATAATTTGTTCGTCACGGACGCGTGGACGCGCACGTTATGTTCGCGGCAATTCGTGTGCTTCGATCGTTGTACCACTTCAGTAGTGCACCGACGCCGAAACTGGCCGCTGGGGGAAACGCGGACAGTAGTGGCGTCCCCAAAGACGCCACTCAATCGTTTCTTCGACTCGTTCTATGCATCGCAGCTTCGAAGACTGCCTTAGCATGCTGTGCTTGTCGACGTCAGTTTAGGATTCCTTTCGTTTTGCTTAGCCCGCTGTTGCTGGCGATTCTGCCAATTAGCTGCAGAATCACACTAGGGGAAGCATTGCAGGAGACAGATCTACCCGTCACTGCTTTTTTGACCCAAGACAAGGATAGAGGTCGTTCTCAACCCAAGTCAGTGCACGTTTCCAAATTTCCATGATCTAGCACCTCTTATAGTGTTCGACGCAGTAAAATGTTCTAGCAAGACGATGGCCTGGAAAGATTTTGCTGAGCTTTACCATAAAGTATGGCGGATGAGCAGACATCCGTAAGGATCTAGCCCAACTTTCTAGTCAGTTGATGAGAAATGCGAAGTGAAAAGTGTCAGCATTTGGGGAATGATTTTAAATGTGGTAGTTTTTCTAAAATTAATGCTAGATGATGATATGTCGGTGTATTCCTAACCGCTAAAAAAAAATAATAATAATACATGAAGACATTCCTAAATAACCATGAATGTCTTCACGTGAACTTCCTTCACTCTGAAGGAGGTGGTTGAAAAGCTTATATATAGATCGATAACTATCAAGCCTTCAATGTTGCGGAACATCAGTCATAAATTGTCTGTGAAAGGATGTGAGGGAGGGCAGTCTGCTTATCCACCATTTTGAATCTGAAAAAAAAATCACCTTAAAAATTCCATGCAAGCATATTCTCGGGATTTGGTCGATGAATTTATTGCAATGACTTTGATGGTTTTGACTCTTGGAAATACACTGCATTTTACGCCACTTTTACCCTTTCCGGCAATCCGCTCAATTCGCCAGAATCTGGTCAGAAACCTTTGCGAATATCTTCCTACCGATGTCCGATGGATTGACTCGGAGCCTGGCCGAATCCTTAACCATTTGAATATTCGAATCCTGCCAAATTTGCAACAAAATGTTCCAGCTCCCGAAATTCTGCAAAAACTGGCAATGAGATTTGGCGAGATTATTATAAGGGATTCATTCAAATTCCGGAGATGATATCCTGTTATGTGGAGGAAAGCTACCTGGTGACGAAGTGCTGCGACTTGCTGACTGCGGCTTCCTCTAGCGTCTCTTGCGTTGTGCCCACTACCCTGAAGATCGTGCGAAGATATTCCTTCGACGATTTGCTTTGGCCATGGAACACGAGTCGAGCATTCAAATGCGAACCTCTTCGCGAACAACCACGCAAATGCACTGACCAATGGTCACTTGCTGCCGTATTGACCACTACCACCACCACCACCACTACCATTTGCTCGAATATATAAATATATATATATATATATACATACATACATTACAGTTTTACTCAACGTATGCTGAAACGTAGCGGACATTTACAGCAGTTTTTTTTTTATCGAAATGAAGAAAAAAAAAGTAACGGGAAAATCCTGTTTTTTTCCCACCTCTAATAATGTGCAATACTGAGCGTCCATCCGTTTTTCATTTTTTTTAAAGAATGCGGCGCTCCAGACGTAGTAGTGTAAAAGAATACTTGGGACTGGAAAACTTTCCCCAGAAATATGTACATAAAGTATTATATTCATCGATGCGGTCTGACGGACGGAGCGGCGTGAGGAGTGATGACCTGCTCATCTTCCCTTCGACCAAATTTGTCCACTTCGAGAATATGTCAAGAGGTACCTCTGCTTAAACAGCCAAGTTTCTTGAGAAGGATTCTACCAGCGACTCAGCCTTCGAGTAATTTCTTTGTAAAGTCGATCGAAATAGTTACTTTGCGATATCTTCTGCCTTGGAATCCTGAGTGAGAGCCGAGGGCTAGCTTTGGCATTGTAAAACTCCGACAATGTAATTTCCACAAATTTATGAGGACTAACTAGGAAAAATAAGCTTTGATCAATGCCGTAAACCAGTGCATTGTATACATAAGGATTAAACGTTTGTTTACTTCAGAAATACTACAGTTTTACCGAAGTTTAGTCAGATCTATAACTCGCGATTTTTAAATTTACAAACCAGGGTAAAACTAAGTAGCCTGGTTATCAGAATGAAACTTAAGGGTTTTTGATTTGGGATATGAAAATTAAGGCCCACACTCTTTCTTTCCCTGGCTCTTGACTGGATTCCTCAGCACATCGCTCGCACAACCAAACATTACCGAGTCATCAACTGCCAAGTTCTTATCGGTTCATTCCTAATACTTGCTCCGCTTTTTTAAGTTCTTCCTCAACACGCACTTTCTCCGTCATATCACCAGTACAAAAAGGTGGCGTCGACTGCTATGATACTCAACCACGCTCCGTGAACTGTGCTCGTACCGATGGACTGCAGCAGGCGATTCTCGGCAAAAGTATCTCTGAAAGCCAAGGATGGGTTTTCACTGAATGTATTTGAATTCGCCCAATATGCGTGCTATGGCTTGATGGCGTGTTTGCAGGAGACCCATAGTTGTCGATTTTGCGTCTATTTCTCTTAAAACCCTGGAAATCTGAAATTGATGTTTACTCCAAAGTGGACTGTGAGTAAAGAAACTGAGTCCGTTGTGTTGTTGACAAATAAAGGTACTTTCCCCAGTCATGTCGCAAAATCCACTCAACATGCAGTCATATAGATTTGAAGTGGCTGTTTGAAGCGAACAGCCACGGATGTCTTGCAAACACACCATGTTACTGTTATGTGTGGATTTTCACACATTTGGCAGAAGAAACCTACCTGTGCTACGGAGTGAGTGCCCAAGATATTTGTACATATATAGAATTTCTGCGTCTGCAGTAAGCGCATCGCGGTTCAGGCCACCGCCACCGATGTATGCTGCGGCGCTCTTTTTTTGCTTTGTTTTTAATGAATCGGGTCCAGTTTTTTAAGACCCTATTGTGACTCGAGGTATCGCGATGGATTGGTCGTTGCATTCCTTTAGAACTCTATGGATTAGTGATTTTTGAATTGATCCCTTTCCTCCCTACCGGAACATTCTTCTGTCTTTCCCGCTGCCTAACTTCCATCCTATGGATGGCCGTACGAGAGGTTTCACTACCTGCCTCCACCTGCAAATCGGTGCAAAGTGTGGTATTGCTGCAAGAACAGCGAACACGAGCCGTTTGTCATTCAATATCAACAACGATCCCCCTTGAAAAGAACACCAAATTTTGGAGTACTATAATTGGGAGTAATCCATTATTTCGTTTTCAGGCAGGATAGCTACCTCCACCAGCTTCCGGTCTTTCCGAAAATCAATGTTTGTGAAACTATTTTCTTTTGTCCAATTGTTGTAACGTCACTAGTTGTCCGGACAGTTGACAGACCAGGGTTAAATATTCCGGAGAAGCGGCGTTCAAGGATGCTCAGTACAAATTCTCTTAAATTCACATCCTGTGTTCAGAAAAAAAAATCGTTGATTTTTGTTGATTTTTATAAAACAACAACAAACCACAATTGAAGAATCAAAGCAAATAATATTTGAATATATTTTAAATTCAGAATTGCTTATATGCATTATTTACCAGCATTATATATTGGTTTTCCAAGTTTTAGACAACATGGTTTCAATGAGAAATTGGAGAATCCGCCTTCTCTGGAGGATGTTGTCTTGTTCAAAAATCCAACTCATGTAATAGCATTTTTTTAAAAAATCATCCCTTGACCAAATGAGTCTCTTGTTCGCTGCCATTCGACCCATATCGCACTTGATCGAATGGACGGCACCGTGTGGAAGTTTTAAGTACGGCCATCCTCTTTCCTCGGCTAACACTAACTCAACTAATCGTCCACCTTTCTTAGGAAGTGCACGGGATTAATCTCTCGTTCATAGACCGCGGTCGCAGAAATCGAGGGATTAAGAGTAGAAGATTGAATTTTAGCTTTGTTTTGATTAAAAAACAAAACCACAAAAAAACAACGCCTAATAATGATAACACGAATGTACATTTTCTTCCAGTGCTTTATACATTCCTTTTTCAGCTGGATTTTTTAATCGATGGGGAAAATATATCATTTACGAGTGTGACCGTTCGTCGAAATGCCCCCATTAGCAAGTTAATGTCCCAAGATCCTCGTTTTAAGCCCTTCTCCAATCCCCCCACAAATCGGGAGTTGAATTCAAAATGGCGCCGGCGTGGAACTCACTCGTTGATATCGTGGATAAGTCAGTTGATCCACTTACAATTTCTTGTTACATTGTTCTGCTCAATATGCACTCTGTACAAAAACATTAAAACAGATTGAATTCATCTCTTTTTCGATGCATCTTTTTATTTGAAATGCCAGTGCGTACCACTATAGCTTGGACAAATAGATCAATTTTAGGATGATACGATTAACTAAATATGGTAAACTTTATCATAGTTTTATTATAGAAAAAAAAATATTAAAGTAACGTGCCGCAAATTTGCCATTTTTATTTGAAATTAAAATAATTTAACATTTTCAATTTAGTTTTTATTTTTTAGAAATTTCCAACAATATACACAAACTGTTCGATTTTATTCAAATCTATAAAAATATATAACTTGGGAATGCTTGTTTTGTTGTATCTATATTATTTTTAGAATATTTACAAAAGGCTGAATTAACCTTAACCTTATTCAAAACTATCCAAAGATTATAAAAAGGAAACGGAAGATTCTTTTAAAAACGGTGTTTTCCTATGTTGGAAATTCACATCAATTTAGAAGTTCAGGACGTGTGGAATAAGAAGTCCTTTCAATTGTCATATACAGTTCAGTACAAAGTTTTAACAAGAAAAATCTATTTCTTGTATGCTTTCCATGCTTGCTATAATCAAAATGATGTGAAAATTATCTGTAGTATAAAACTCGTTTTCCCATATTATAAAAATGAAGGTTAATAATTTCTAAATACGTATTTTTATTTATCTTTTAAAATAGTGTTCTGCTGAATTGTAAAATCACACCAATTTAAAAGTTCATTATGTTACGGTGTAATATTTAACTATCAGTTTCGTTAAAATTTATAGACAAATTTGTTTGTAAAAAAGATATCATCCTTACCGGATTTGAACCGCGGTACATTCATGTTGGATGACGTCATCGGGATGACCTAAAACCAGGCATTGAACTATGCGCATGCGCAGTAAACGACCTCTCTGTAAAGACGACGAGGCAGTCAACGTGTCTCTTGTTGCTTCTTTCCTCATGAAAAATTGGAAAAATGGTCTTTCAAAACGAATTTCTTAGTAAAGCCGAAGATGTAGCCGATCAGGTAAGCCTTTAATTACACCGCTCAGATATTAATATTAATTGTTTCATCATAACAATTGAATTGAAATCTCGACCTTACTTAGTGGAATGTCTTGATGGAATTCTGGTGTTCCATCCGGGTGTTAGGCCTAACTTTAATATATGGGCTTTTTTAATTTGTTGCGTTCATTACATTTTAAGGATCGAAACTCAGTGGCTAAAGTATTGAATGTTATGATTTTATGTTTGCGTACCATTAATTCGTTGTATATACTATTACATAACGTTGACCTTTAAGCGGTTATCTAACATATCCTAGATCCATTGAACGAATAACCTCACTTAACCCAAAAATCTAAATTCAGGTCATTTCATGAATTTTTACCTATTGACAACTGTACGTAGACAATGGGCCTAAGAAGACGTGTACTAAAATACCTCTTCCGGCTACCAGCGCCGGTGCTGTGTTTGCATGCATACGTTTTTGAATTGCCTATGACCCGAAAAACAACATTTGCAAAGTGTCGATCTGCCAGTATTTCTTTCTAAAAATATTTAGCGGGCCTTGAAGATGAAAGTTCGTTTCTGAAGTATTGGTTTACCAACTTGCTTAATCATGATGAAGTTTAGAATTATGGACAGTTGTGACCATGAGCAAAGTAAAACTTGAGTCGTATGTTATGGTGGTTTTGCCACATGAGCAGTGTGCTTTATATAGCATGTGCAAATACAGCGATGCCTTCATAATCTCGGGGAAGATATTTTGTAGCTTAATAATTATAACATTATCGAATGTATTGTGCAGTAGTCTCCTTAAAGAGAGAAGATCACGAACTACTGTTCTTTTATTTTGACTTTTTTGTGGTTCATTTTTTTTATGGCAATGCCTTATATAGTTTGATATATTATTCATTTCACGGTGTTATCAGGCAAATGTCATGATTGTTCATCTAAAAATCGGCTGTGACCATGATCCTTCATCTCTTTACCTCTTCACTTCTATAATAATTTTTTTTTTAAAATCTAAAAACTAGAATCCCAACTGCCAAGGTGGGCTGAGCCCCACAATACATGTCTGCTTATTCAGTTTCTGACAAATACTTTGTCGAGCACAATCTATTCTTTTATTTGTATAATTTGCAAAAGGATGAAATGTCATGTTTGCACCAGCTGGCTAATGTTTAATGCAACTCGTTATCTTCCCATTAACCCCTGAAATGGCTGTTAATAGATAGTATTATTGTTCTTCCTTGTTTTGTTTAGGTCCTTCGGCATAGTAAGCATGTTTTACCACACGTGGCACGGCTTTGCCTGATCAGCACATTCTTAGAAGATGGCATTCGCATGTGGGTGCAGTGGAAAGAACAACGTGAATACATGGACATGTCGTGGGGGTTTGGTTGGTTCGTCGCCACCCTTTTCGTCATTGTAAATATGGTAGGACAAATAGGTGGCTGTATCATGGTTCTTGGACGGTTTAAAGTCAGCATTGCCTGTGGAATCTTATTTGGAGTGGTTATACTTCAGGTGAGCAATTTATGAAAAATGGAGCAAAATAGAGGGGTGGACGAAAGCACTTATATTTCTGATGATTTTTGCCTTCATGCACTATTTTTCTATTTCAGAC
This sequence comes from Ophyiulus pilosus, assembly GCA_033995625.1. Classification (NCBI taxonomy): domain Eukaryota; kingdom Metazoa; phylum Arthropoda; class Diplopoda; order Julida; family Julidae; genus Ophyiulus; species Ophyiulus pilosus. The sequence continues at coordinate 2,427 of JAUJYV010003149.1, read as the reverse complement.
AATTGCTTACAGTATTTTGTGGGATGTACATTTCCTGTTCAGGTAATATATTGCATTACATATTATTTATAGAAACTCCAAATTATGTATCTTTCAATTTTTGGTATTTTTGTAAGATTTTAAATTCCATCTAGACAAAACCCACCTAGTTCACCCTTTGGAAAAATGTTGAATGTTTTTTTGAATTTTAGAAATTTATCTCTGATCGGTGCTCTACTTCTCGTCTTGGCCGAGAGTCGAATAGAAGGTCGCAGCCTGTTCGCCGGTGTTCCCTCCATGGGCGAGAACAAGCCGAAGACGTACCTGCAGCTGACCGGACGCATCCTCCTGGTATTCATGTTCGTCACCTTGCTGTACTTTGAACTTTCGGCGCTGCAGATCATCCAAAACGTGATTGGTTCACTCCTCATGCTGCTCGTCACCGTGGGCTACAAAACAAAGCTGTCTGCACTAATCTTGGTTCTTTGGCTCACTACGCTGAACTTTTATCAGAACGACTGGTGGAACGTGCCCTCGCACAAACCAATGCGGGACTTCCTGAAATATGATTTCTTCCAAACGATGTCGGTAATCGGAGGCCTGCTAATGGTGGTTTCTCTGGGACCGGGCGGCGTCTCCATGGACGAGCACAAGAAGAGGTGGTAAAATGCCCTGCACTGTGTATCTTACTCGCCGTGCAAAGAGTGTTGGGGGGGAAACAAAATCACGCAAGTGTCTAGACAATGGAAATGAGTGCAAATTTTCTGAGCAAGCTGCCTCCTCGTTCGCCCACTCTCGCTCTGGTATCTTGACAAAGATAATTCTCTGCGCTTCGGGTACAAGGCGATGCTAGAAAGTGTCATTGCTAAACCACCTGTTAATCGAAAACAAATAAATAAAATTGAGGATTATCCGACCTCGTGTGAGTTAATGTTGACCTCCATTTTTAGTTTCAAATTTCATTGTTAACGTCATTTTATTAGGACTCAAGTCCTTGTTATTTATTCATATATAATGTAGGATTGTTTGATTTATTTTAATTGAAATGTCTTCGGTTTCTCAGTTGATGGCAGCGCGAAGTCTACCTCTATCATCACCTTGTTTCCCTTTGCATGAACCAGATTGTAAACTTCATAAGTTTCGGTCCTTCATTTACCTCTCCACTATATATATATACACACACACAGACCATTTCTCTTTCTCGCTTTATGTATAATTAATTAATTGATATGTACTTTTTAAAAATTGGAAGCAAATCCTGAGCAGATGCAAGCTACCACAAGCGCTTTTGCCACAATCTTGGGATTTATTTTGTCGATAATGCATGACAGGTGCTAAAGTTCTTGCTATGGATTGCTTTTGTGGAGGATGCTTTTGAGCGCAGTTTACATTAACTTCAGGGCGAATGTGTGCGGACGAATTCCTTATTAAATGACAAATTAATTGTACATGCCCATACTGTTTTTGGCGGTTTTGTTATTGTCGTCACGACCTCTTTCAAAAGATATCTTGCCGAGTTTCGGTGAATTTTGAGTTTTTTGAGATGAACTTCAAAAAATTACAGTTCGAATTCAGACATTTTGCAACCATATAAACTATGGTTTTCAGATGTTCTTTAATTTTAAATGCAAAAACGAAGTTTGAGGTTTTACCAAGTTTTAGTGTCGACTTACTAAAGTTCTATTACAGTTAAATTTGCGATTTAAAGATAATATAAAATAACATTGTTTTACAGCAAATCTGCAACCAAATTTTACAGAAGCTTTATTCTAGGTATAAACTACAACTGTAGTGAATTTTCAGCTTAACTGTGATTACAAAACTTTCAATTTCCATAAGAAAAGTCTTGATCGAGTAGTCCCTTTCTTAAAACTTTTAAGAAATATAATATATGCATGAATATGGAAAATGATTTTGGTCAATTTTGCTTTTATAGTTAGTTTCTAAAGCGTTTTATGGACGTCCCTTCTGTCAGTCGTGATGTGTCGGCTGTCGGCTTACTTTCAAGAGTACTTTTTAGTTGATTAACATGTCAATAGGTGTCATACTATCCCTGAACCATTCATGCTGTAATCCAAGATGGATCCTGGCTCTTCGAATTTTTGCTTTAAGTTCCCGTTAATCTTTCCGAAAATTGCGGATACTTTATGGTTTTCCGCTGATAAACCTTGTGATGATGAAAACGAGTTATTTCAAATGGAAACGGAATATCAAACGTGGGTTAGTATTATTCTGATATTTATTATTTCAATAGTCCGTCAGCCATTTTAAACTTGATTCTTTTTTATATAGTTGACCGGAATTGGACAAAAGGACAGTAATATCGTGCCAATAGGAAAAACAGAAGCAGAAGTATGAATAGTTTTCTAACTTTGGTGGACTTGGTATAACATAGGTTGACTAAGGTTGTGACTTCTTGCTAGGTTGAGTTCTCAGATCACCGAGTTC
>JAUJYV010003148.1:0-10701 GCA_033995625.1 Ophyiulus pilosus | reverse complement strand
ATAAGCTTTCGCGTCTGGACCTTAGTGAGTCCCAATTTAGAGAGTGGAGCATTGCTGTTACACTCGCGGAATGCTGGGATCGTCTGCCCTTTGATTGGAACCCTATAGCCAAAAGGGCAGTTGCAATGCAGTGCAGGGGAGCCTGCAGTTGCACGCGTAACCATGCCTTGTTATTGTGTCTCAGCACACTAAAAGATGCCAAAATTTGTCGAGGCATGCTAAAATTTGCCAAACATGCCAAATATGTAGCAGCACACTAAAACATGCCTAAATTTGTCGCAGCACCCTAAATTATGCCAAAATTTGTAGCGGCACACAAAAACATGCCAAAATTTGTAGCAACACACTAAAATATGCCAAAATTTACCACGGTACACTAAAACATGCCAACATTTGCTGCGGCGCACAAGAATATGCAACATTTGTCGCGGCACACAAAAATATGCCTAAATTTATCGAGGCAAACTAAAACATGCCAAAATTTGTCGCACACACTAAAATATGCCTAAATTTGGCGTGGCACACTAAAATGTCATTAAATTTGCCGAGACACACTAAATCATGACCAAATTTGTCACGGCACACTAAAAAATGCCTAAATTTGCCACTGCACACTAAAATAAGCCAAAATTGATCGTAGCACACTAAATCATGCCTAATGCAGTTACCGCACACTAAAACATGCCTAATGCAGTTAGGGCACACTGATATATGCCTAAATTTGCCACATCACACTAAATTGTCTAATTGAGACAGTGCACATATTTTGCAAGCTCCTTGTGCAAGTTTTATATGAAATTATGACCATATAATTGTATAACCCACTTAGTTGCACATTTTCGACTTGCAGAGTCACTGTGCAATTGTAATATAATAGTGTTTAAATAAGAGAATTTGTCTGTACAGTCGAACCCGTTTAATTGCGCAGTGACCTGGCAAAACGAAAATTTTCAATTAACCGGTTTATGCAATTATCCTGTCACAATTAAAATACAAAAGTTGCATGTGGGGCTTGCAAAATATGTGCATTTATCCGGTTTGTGCAATTAAGCAGAATCAATGCGTTGTATATCCTGGTAAATCACCACCTCTGCAGCAGTTATGTACTGAAAATGCATGGAATTATAAATGGGATTCCTTTAGAGTGTATCTTTTATAACCAATTCTTTGGAATAATATTTTATAAATTTTTCATGTAATTATTCTGCATAATGTTTATCGTGCTGCAATTTTTATGTTGATTTATGAACAAATAATTTTGCAGCAAGATTAATGGCATTTCCTTTATGCAGACATTCTGCAACAAATCCGACGAAGTAATTATGCAGTTAATTCTTGCAAACAGGTTAATGCGGATATCTTACATAATCCTGCATAAAATATTTCTGCTGAAATTGGACTGACAATATTTTCTGCAGAATTTATACAACACATTTTCTTATGGGTCGTATTGGTCCTTCTGTTTGCATGCGATTAGACGATGGAATGGGCTTCGTTGCAAATCTCCAGATTTAGTAGATATTTAATCTAACTATGAAGTAAGTCGCCACAGACATAGTAGCATTCTCCTGAGATTGGGTACGAACCCCTTCCATATGGCATGTATTTGCTGACTGTAGGGTACTTAATTGAATTGAATTTATCGTGTGCTTACTTTTTTTTATGTAATTAATTTCGATAATGAAAATGGGATAATGACTTTTCAACTTGTTTAATATTTTGGTATTGTGCTTTGTTGGTTTTATTGGTTATAATTGAGCAATGTATACTTAGTATTATTATTTTTTTAAATGTCGCATTTATTATTTTTAGAATCTAATTTTCTGTGTTAAAATTTAATTAATGATGTAGCACCTCATGCAGGTATTTAACTGATATGGTGTGTTGTGTGGAAATTAATAAAAATCTGGTTATGATAATTGAAAATTTTACTAGAATTACTGAATTATATTCAACCACATCATGATGGAATTTGCCTCCTGTCAAATGGCATCTTGCATTGTACATGTTGGAAATGTAAAATTGAACTCTGTTAAATTGTATTGTCTTGTAAACGATGTATTAATTGTCGCAGTATGGGACGCAAAGAATAATGGATGATTGAGATTAAAAAATCTTTATTTTGACATCTCCACACATTTGAGGACACCGGAAGATTCTCTTAGGCTATTGGTTCCGGGAGCCCAGACTCTGTCCTGGCCTGGACGAGGTTTAATATGTTGTCTCGTCAAGGCCATGAGATTCTGGGTCTCCGGGACTCACATGTGACACCATCGGCGTGGGATCAACTTTCAAAGCAAAGGATATTTTCAACCAGCCAAAGATTTGTGACACTGGGCGCTCATTATGCAAATTTGAGAAATGTTTATTGTGAAAGATTGTAATGTTGATTAGATAATTATGTAGTTTGGGAATGTCGGGAATCTTAGGTAATCTGTGTAAAAGCTGGTTTCCACATATGTATGTAAATTTAAGGAATGTAATTACGAGGAATGTAACCAAAGAATTTGCAAATTAAGAATGTAGGAATTTTAGGAGATGGCCAAGAGCCTTAGTATATAAACGACTGTCCAGGGGATTGTGGGGGCACTTGGCACTTGAACTTGATTGTGAGCACGTGTGCTCTCTCTTCATTTCTTCGACGTTGTAACCAAATAGTTTGTAGTTATATATATTAACTTATTTTTGTAGAATATAATTGTTTTGAAATGCAAAGTTTGAAAGCTACCATACAAGCCTTCATTTTCATTTATGGTGACAAAACTTCCGGTTACAAATGGTCCGTCGAGCCGGATCTGCTTCTTCACGTGATGGTCTTAAATGTTGGTGCACAATATCTTAGGAAATTGTTCTAAGGAACTTTTTGGAGTTTGTTTTTTCGTGACCACGCCAAGATATTGGAATGAACTTTCAACGTAGAGGCAACCCAGTGAATGACGGCAGGCCACCGCCGCCTCTTCCTACTGATGTTCCAGAAGATTTGAACTATTATCAGCTGCTGCCATGTGCCCCCACAAGATGTCCAAATTGTGGATGTACTCTCGATGAATTGAATACAACAAGGCCCATTATGGGTGCAAACAATAATATGGGGCGAAATGGATCTCGGTGAACATGCCGTTGACCTCGAGTCCAGATGGGACAGCCTGAATGTTTTGCAGCTGCAAGACCGGATAGTGGATCGGAGGATTGGGAGGCTGAGGCCATTCCACAACCACAGAGAAACGAGGATCCCATCCAGAGGATCGGCCCTAATCAACGCTGATCGACTGAAGTGGAGGTGGTAGAAGTTCTGGGAAGAGTGCGGAGGACGATGCTAACTGGAGGGTTTATTGACAGATGTCTTGCATGTTCTTGAGTGTATTTAAATTGTTATATTTTTTTAGTAGTGGAACCAAGTTTGTATGGGAAGACTTTGGTTATAGTATTTTCATGGATATGTAGGAAAAGATAAATTTATTTCACGGGGCAATCTGGGACATCAGGTTTGGTGCATTTGCATATGGCTGACCCCCGAGTTTGCTCATGGCAGGACCAAGGGCACCTACCGGTGGTGTCAGGATGGGTGCACCAACTTTGAGTAGGTCCCCAATCGACACTTGGGTCATGAAAGACAATTCATTGACACCAAGGGTAGCCAGTATGTTTGCTTACACTTGTAGTGTTTAAAATTATGAGAATTGGTGTATATTATGAAGTTATCATGTTTGAATTGTAATTAATTATATCGGCGGGGTCGCCGATTTGATAAGAGGAGAGGTTATGTGACACCGAGTGCTCATTATGCAAATTTGAGAAATGTTTATTGTGAAAGATTGAAAGGTTGATTAGATAATTATGTAGTTTGGGAATGTTGGGAATCTTAGGTAGTCTGTGTAAAACCTGGTTTCCACATATGTAAATTTAAGGAATGTAATTACGAGGAATTTAACCAAAGAATATGCAAATTAAGAATGTAGGAATTTTGGGAGATAGATGGCCAAGAGCCTTAGTATATAAACAACTGTGCTGGGCATTGCAGGGACACTTGGCACTTGAACTTGATTGTGAGCACGTGCTCTCTCTTCACCTCTTCGACGTTGTAACCAAATAGTTTGTAGTTAACGTAATTTTGTAGAATACAATTGTTTTGAAATGCAATGTTTGAAAGCTACCATACGAGTCTTCATTTTCATTTATGGTGACAAAACTTCTGGTCACAGATTTATAATTTTGGCAGCATTTTTGAAGTGACTGTCATCATTTACTTCTATTCTAACTACCAGTAATTAAAAGCGATCCCTTACAAAAATAGTGAAGTATCTATAAAGTTTCATAAAAGTTTCAATAAAGGTATTTTTGGGGTATAATAAAAGTATAAATGCAGGTATGTTTAAAGTCTGATCGGGTGCAAAAGATACCTCCTGTAGGTATCACAGTGAAACCTAAGAACGTTTCATTTTGGTAACCTTTAAGCCGGGTCTCCACCAACTAAGGCGTGATGTTCCGCCTCAAAAGGTGGTAAAAATGACACTTACCACCAAACAGAATAAATGAGTATGAAGATGTGCTGTATCCACCAAAAGTGGCAAAAAAACGGTTGCAAGTGTGTCGTTGACACCCTGTATATTAATACTTGGTGTCAATGATGCACGTGTAGTTCGTCTTGTAGTTTGTTGGACAAGAAACAATGAAATATTTATTAAACCATTTATTTCGTTAAATTAATTAGATAATTATACATTAATTTAATTAATGATAATTAATTAGTCTCATTGCTTGAAAGTCGTCAGCACCTATTCTTAAATTTTTGGTTTATTTGAGCCGACGGCTGACGGCTGAGCCGAGAGCAGGGTCATTTTTTTCCTTTGATGTAAACCGCCTCCCGAGCGATCGTCGAAATGACACCAGAGACATTTTTGGATGGCAAAAATGCGTCATTTTGTCAACCATTCGCGTGAAGCATGTCGGGTAAGGAAGAATTTGTCCCGTGAAACCAGCAATGAGGACTTTGGTGGAGACCCGGCTTTAGGTATACTATTGAAACGTTCATGACATCATTTTTTTGCAAAAAAATTACGAAATGACGTAAATTTGGGGGCCTAATTTTAATGTCCATTTCTTGCCTAATTTTAATGTCCATTTCTTAACCTAATTTTAAAACCCCTATTTAGGGCCTCATTTTGGGTCTAATTTCTTCCCTAATTTTAAGGTCCATTTCTGGGCCTAATTTTAAAACCCATATTTAGGGACCTCATTTTAAGGCCGCAATTTAGGGCCTCATTTTAAGGCCCAGATCATGCATTTCATAAGTTACATTTTGGCCATAGCATCAAGCCATGGCAACAGTTAATTTTATTCTTTAAACTTGCAGCTATATATGCAAAAATCACGTGGGATGAACTTATGGTTTCTATTTTTAAAAACTCAAAATTAAAATTGTAATTTACTAAACATATCCATCCAAATTGTTTATCTTATTTAGTTATCATAATTCGACAATTATTAAATCATAATACATATCCTGTCTATATACATTTTCTTTAAACATTGAATAAACCTTAAATTGCAGGACCAAATTTTTAGCTGAAAATCTACTGAATGTGAACTAAAATTTACTACAAATTAAACTTTTTAATGAAACAAATATGGAAATGATGTATATTATGATTTCATAATCGTCCAATTATGTAAATTCAATGTGATAAACACGATTGATCCTAAATATTTTGTGAATTTTAATTTTAATTACGATTTTTTACAAATATTAACACTAGATCCATCCTGCATATTTTTGTATATATAGCTGCAAGTTTAAAATATCAAATTAACTGTTGCTATGGCATGATGCCATGGCAGCTATAAATGTAACTTAAGAATTTCATCATTTCAGGTGGATGGTCTTCCATACCTCAAATTATTTTTAATAATTGGGGTAACCAACACCAGATATTTCCCTTAATTAGGACCTAAATTAGGACTAATATAGGACTTAAACAGTACATTAAATGAGAAATTACCCCCTCAAAAAGGGACCACCACCTTGTTGTGGTGAGGGGGCTTGCGCACCTCGTCGACCCTGAGGGTATTCTGTCGGTATTTTGGCAGCAAGGTCTCAGGCGAGGGGTTAGACCAACGGTGGCCCATTAAATCCAGATATTCATGTCACCTGTTCTGGTAATGAACAAGTATACTTGCAGACTTGTCTTCTTATACTACACCCATGGTTATTTGTATTTACTCTATCGAGCCACGAATATCAGGATGCCAGGGATCACAGTTGTTGGTGGGAGGGGTTTTACCCCTATTGGTCAGTGTGTGCCCGCCCTGAGGGCAGCATCCCTGCCCCAATAGGCTATTGACTGGTCCGCACCCCGTTTCCAGCTGGAGCTGGTTTGGATAGGACGGGGAAACCTGTCTGAAAGCGGGGTGTAAAGCTGTAGCTCGCGGAAACAAAAAATACAAAACCGAGAGGGATCCTCGGTGAACGATCCCGCCGAGTCATTCCGACTCAACCGGCCCAAGCACTGGAGCTGCCCCGCAACTCCCCGCCCCGTTCAAGAGAAATGACGGCGAATCTTTTCAAAGGGTGTCCCCTATTGTTATCTACAAGGACATCTCTAGCTTCCTAGGCACCAGAGACCTTGGTGTCAGCAAGCAAAGAGATGGCACCCTACTCATCGAAACACGCACACCGGCTCAAGTTAATAAATTACTCAACATCATGTTTATCGCTACTCATCCAGTCACAGCAGAGGCTCACAAGTCTCTAAATAGCAGCAGAGGAGTTGTCAGCTCCCCCGACTTACTCCATTACACCTTGGAAAAGCTTGCTGACTTCCTCGCTGCGCCGCATTACCAGACGGCAGGATGGTGTGGTCAAGTCCACCGCCACTCTTATACTGACATTTGCTATGTTAAAACTGCCAAAGAATGTTAAAGTAGGCTTCCTCAACCTACCAGTAAGATAGTTTATACCAAACCCCACTAGGTGCTTTGGTTGCCAGAGATTTGGTCACACCAAGCTGGTGTGCAAATCACAAGCTCTCTGTGGCCAATGTGGCAAACCCGCCCACGAGGCTGCTTGCAAAAGCGAGCCGGCATGTGTAAACTGCAAAGGGGCACATGCTGTGTGGTCCAGAGATTGCCCCAGATACTTGGAGAAAAAGAGTATCATGGAGTTAAAGGCGAAGGAAAGCTGAAGCTCGCAAGCGATACAAAGCTTCCAAACTAATCACTTTTAGTAAATCCTTTGCACAGGTGGCCTCTACAGCTCCTGTTCGGCATAAGCGCCCTGCACAGCACTCTATTGCTGTGCAATCGGAACTTAACCCTCCGTCTGACATTCACAACGTCTGTATGTTGTGCTCGAGGCTGTTGGGAGCTATGTTCCCCACTGGTGACTCCACCATGGGAACCCAACCCCATCTGTGTCACCCACCCACCAATCCTGGCTCCCCCACTCCACCACCGGTAAGCCATAACAAACCACCCCCATCCAACCATGCCCCTTCCCCTCGCACTCATACTACCCCTTCCCAAGCATACCATTCATCAAAATCACTCGCCTTACCCCTCCATTCCCTAAATGGAGGACAACCAACATCCCCCGATCTAACCCCCAGCCCTCCTGCCACCGACAGCTGGTAGGTTATACATAGTCGGAAGGCCAAATCTGCCTCCCGCTCTATGAGTACGTCCCCCGCAGGCTTACGCAGCGGCGCCCGAGACGCTCCCCCCGGATCCATGCACAGCATGGAGCCGATGGATGCCGAGGCATCAGACCCTCATGCTAGCGCTCCTGTCCCGCATCCTTCTAAACCCACTAAGCCAGCAGTAAAACATCGGGAAAAGGGCAAGCCTGGTGCTGGCAGGCGCTCTGCCAAGTAGCTTGTCTGACCCTCTGCACTTCCAATCGCTCTCATTCAGTGGAACTGCCGTGGTGTGCGCGGTAACACCCCAGAACTGCACGACTTAATCGCCCAACACCAACCTGCTTGTGTGGCTCTCCAAGATACTTTCCTCTCAGTGAGCACCCCTTACTTACTGCGTGGCTATACTATCCATCGTAAGGATAGAGTAGGTGCTAATGTTTATGGAGGGGTTGCACTGCTAGTGTGCACCACCCTCCCATCGCACCCCTTAGTGCTCTCCACCAAGCAAGAGTCTGTGGCTGTCTGGATTGCCATTCCACATGCGGTCACAGTATGCTCGATTTACGTTCTGGATTCTTTTCCAATTCAACTAACCACCTTTTTACGTCTTGTAGCCCAGCTACCAAAACCATACCTTTTACTGGGGGATTTTGATGCTGATAACCTCCTGTGGGGAAGCCAATGTCGTGACACACGGGGAGCAGTCATGGAAGCTGTCCTAGCTGCCTCAGACCTAGCTCTCCTGAACGATGGCCACCCTACATACTTCAATGTAGTTTCACAGTTCTTCTTAAACATTGACCTGTCCTTCTGATCCATATCCATTTTTCCTCTACTGTCATGGCACACCGACCAAAACCTCCATGGAAGCGACCACTTCCCCATCCATATTACCTGGATGCCTCCTGGACAACCTCTCCTATGCCCTCAGCGGTAGATCATTTCCAGAGCCATGTGGCTTGCATTTGCGAGCCTTTGTTCGGCATCCATCCAAAATATAGACCATATGGACATAGATGGGGCTGTTGAACAATTCACTGCTGCAGTCGTTGGAGCTGCCTCCCTAACCATTCCCCGAACCTCCACCAATCCACCTCAACACCCTAAACCCTGGTGGAACCAAGAATGCCCGAAACACCGAGCTGCCCAGTATCGTGCCTGGGCAATCTTTTCTAAACACCCAACTGCCACAAACTTAACCGCCTTGAAGCGTGCACAGGCACTTGCTCGACGCTTTCATCGCCAGAGTCAACTATTCTTGGCGAACTTTTCTTTCCTCTCTAACCTACTGCACTCCACCCGGAGTGCTGTGGGAGAGATTGCATAAGGTGCGGGGAACGTATCACCCCCCTGTCCTCCACATATTGCAAAAGGGCGGTAGAGAGGTCTCCCAAAATGCAGATATCTGCAATACTCTTGGGGAATCCTTCTCTTACTGCTCTAGCTTGCGCATTACACTCAGTCCTTTCGCCACATCAAAGCCCACGAGGAACGAAAACCACTGTTTCTCAGAACTACATCCCTCTGCCTATAATGGCTGTTTCATCAAAACCAAACTGTTATCCGCTCTGTCACATTGCTCAGCCACATGTGCTGGTCCTGACAACATACATAACGCCATGCTCCACCACTTACCCCCTGGCCCACTTGACACCCTTCTCACCATATACAACCATATCTGGATGGAAGGTGTCTTCCCAACACCCTGGCAACATGCCTATATGGTGCCCTTCTCCAAACCAGGCAAGGACCCATCAGACCTTCTAAATTACCGACTTATTGCTCTAACCAGTTGTCTATGTAAGGTTCTGGAAAGAATGGTTAATGACAGACTCATGTACATCTTAGAGTCGCAATCCCTTCTCTTCCCCTTTCATTTTGGCTTTCGGAGTGGTAGGTCCTCTATAGACCCTCTTCTCCGCCTTGAAGCATTTATACGGTAGGCTTTTGTTGTGTCACAGCATGCAATATGTGTTTTTCGATTTAGAAAAAGCATATGATACTACATGGCGCTATGGAATCCTGTGTGACTTGTACCACTTAGGGCTTCGTGGGCACCTTACTTGCTTCATCCGTAACTTTCTTGCGAAGCGCACCTTTCAAGTTCACCTAGGCTTGGTTCTCTCAAACACGTTCATTCAGGAAAACGGAGTTCTCCAGGGCTCTGTACTGAGCTGTACCCTGTTCATCATAAAAATCAACAACATCCTAAATACACTCCCACGCTCCATAATAGGTGAGCTGTACATGGACGACCTGCACATTCTGGGTCGGTCCAGCCGCCTCTCTCATTTGCAGCGCCAACTCCAATTGGCAGTGAACAGGGTCAGGTCATGGGCAGACTCCAATGGGTTCCATTTTTTGGCACCAAGACCACAGGAGTACATTTCTGCAGATTGCGCGGCCTCTTCCCTCCTCCTGAGATTCCACTGAATGGTAACCCAATCCCGTTTCAGCCCCTGACAAAATTCCTGGGTATCTATCTCGATGAAAAACTATCCTTTCAACCACATATCCGGCACCTAAAAATCACTAGCACCAAAGACCTCAATTTGATGAAGGTATTATCTTCCTCCCTTTGGGGAGCCGATCGTATAGCCCTCCTGCGGGTATACAAGGCCACCATCCATGCCAAACTGGACTATGGATGCATTGTTTACAGCTCTGCCCCTCCGTCTTATTTAAAAGCTCTAGATCCAGTCCACCACCAGGCACTCCGAATCTGTACCGGAGCTTTCCGTACTTCACCAGTGTCTAGCCTACATGCCATAGCGCACGAACCCTCCCTTGCCTTGCGTCGGGCTACGCTCTCGGCCCTATACTGTACACAGATATCTTCCTGCCCCACACATCCTAATTATCAATTGGTTCTTCACCCCCCATCATGTACATCTCTTTGTAAGCCGCCCCTCTATCATACAGCCCATTGGGCTCTGCTTTCATACACTCCGCCAAAAACTTGATCTACCAAACTTAAATGTCTTCCCCCTCATCTTCTGGCCGGTTCCCCCGTGGAACCTCTACCGGCCTACCATAGACTCCCTTGGTCCCAATCTTAAAAATACAA
>JAUJYV010003147.1:0-10702 GCA_033995625.1 Ophyiulus pilosus | reverse complement strand
GGCGGTCCGGAATGACAAGGACTACGACCCTATGCGAAGCATGGTATTCCAATGCCATTCCGGGACACCAGCTCTGTTTCTCGTTATCGTTTCCTTAACGTTGGCTGGCTCAAACTCTACTATCTCTCTATTGACATACAGAAGCTGATTATTATTGATAGCCCTGTTAATTGCGTTCCATAACAGACAAGGACTCAAAGTTTGTACTTTCATAGCTCGTAGGCTATGAAAAAAAATAAGAGAAGTCTGAGAAATTTAGTAAACGTGAGTATACGATCTTTATACTGATCTTACATATGGTATCTTTACACTGATCGTTACATTTGCATAAAATCGTTTGAAATATGCTGATGACATTCGGTAAGTTCATTGGTACTGAACAAGAAGTTTCAAAACAATGCACATGCATAGAACATGCACTGCTAATCAGTGCCTTAATCCTGCCTGATGCCACTACAATAGCGTTCACACAGTGATAATCGACACCAGTACGGTGACGTTGTAATGGCTGCTGTTTCAAATACACCCGGCCAGACCTCGCTTTACGTCCTAGACATGTTCCCGAAAAGTTGCACATCAAGTGAAAAGCCGTATAACGAATCAATTATTTTTATACAGTACAGCATGTTTTTTTTACCGTATAACGAAACATTGTGGGCCATAAATCGAAAACGTGCCATAATTAAAAAAGACCGTTATAGCGAAATGTTGTATACAGAGCGACTGTATAGCGAGGTATAGTTGTACGAGGGAAAGTCATTAATTAAGTCACAAACTGATGTGGAAAAGCTGAACATAGAGGTGGGTGATTTCCCAATGTGTCTTTAGGTGGCAACATAATCCAGCTTTATGATAGTCAAGTGACAGTTGCCTGCCGCGTGCGCAGGTTGTGTTAAAATGGTGACCGTTCTCGAAGACTACTGTGGAAGAACAGCGTGCTGTTGTGCGTTTTTTCTGAGCCAAAGGACTTCCATATCCATAAGGAAATGTCTCCTGTTTATGGTGAAAAGTGTTTGTCGCGTAAAGCAGTGTACAACTGGGTCGAGAAATTCTCTCAAGGGCGCTCAAAAGTTGTCAATGAACACTGAACTGGTCGCCCCGTTCAGATCGCGACAGATGCAACAATTCAACGGGTGGACAAGATGGTTCGAACTGACAGGCATGTTAGGGTTCAAACGGCAGCCCAACGATTTTTATGCAGCAAGTGTTGGGGCATTGATAAAGCGATGGGATAAGTGTATTAATGTTTATGGAAGCTTTGTTGAAAAAAAAAAAAAAAAAAAAATGGGTACAGTATTTTTTAATACTCGTTTGTGACTTAATTAATGACTTTCCCTCGTATAATCCAAAATTTATACTCGACATCGCCTAATTGCTGCTGTGATGTTGGGTGTTGGCAACCATTCACAGGATGACACTAATGCGACATACGCTAACCTCACATCATTTAGTGTTATTTTAAGTTAGGGTGCCCACGTTAAGTTTGTTGTCTTTGATTTGGATTATGTATTTGTATTTTGTATTTGTTTCAAAATCTGGAAACGTGGTGGTCTTATACATTCTTATCACTTTTGTGGTTAGTGGTCTAATACTTATTACCAGGGAAATGTTTTAAAATTATTTTTGTCTTCAATTTTCTTATTTACATATCGTACGGTTATGTTGATTTCTTTCACTTTGAATCATAATTAAATAAATACAATTTCTACCATGTAGGGAATTTATGGGATTTTGATTATTCAGGAACATGTGTTTTTCACTGGTGATATAATACTTTTGGCCAGGGGTTGTACATATATGGTAATTTGTGCTAGTAAATTGTTGGGTTGTGTTGTTCTAATGGAGTAAAATTGTTATTATGTTAAGTTTCAGGAGCCGAAAGCCAGTGACGGAATTGCACGCTTCTTCAAAGTGATTGACAAGCAGGCATCCAAATTTCCTATTTGCTCACTCAAAGACTCCATCACTGATGATCCGAAAAATAATCAAGAACCTGATGTACCGCTGTCTATTAACGAAAAAGTTGCCAAAAATACTGAAATGGAAAACTTAAAAACATGTGAGTTGCATTTACATATTAATTCCAATCTCATGACTAAAATTAATTTTATGAAATATACTGTGGGGCCACAAAAAAAAGGGAAACCTTTTTCAAAAATTTGTAACTTTTTTGTTTTTATTCAAAGTGAATCCAATTTTGTACAAATATAGATAGAAAACGTACGAACAAAGCAGCTATTTCAATTTGTACTTGTGTGTACTCCATATGCTGCAACACAAAAATGCCCGTAGGCGCTTGCGCCATTGGGCAATTGATGAGTAAATTACTACTGTTTGATCAAGTTCATCCCAAGCAGCCAGAATTCGGCCTCTTAACTATTTGACAACACGAAACTTTGTCCAGTACGCATTTTGCTCCAAGTTCCCCCAGATGGAATAATCAACGGAGTTTAAATCGGGGCTATTAGGTGGCCAAATGGTAGGTGGTATAACATCTGGAGCCTCTTGATGGAGAAGTTGAATAGTTTAGGTTGATATGCACCATCATTCTGGAACACAAACAAGTCCGAAAACTGACAAATTTCGGGCCGGAGGTTTTGCATCAGCAAAATGTCTTGATAGTAGCCCCTGTTGATCTTAACTCCAGCCTCAATAAAATTGGTGTGTGTCCCAGAATTGAAACCCCAGCTGAAACCATGATAGATTTGCTGAAACAAGATTTTAATGGCAGCAACGATCACTGTCAATTTCCCGCTTTTTCGTATCCCTCCGAGCGTAAACACGATCATGCACACAAGGACAGTTAAAAAATTCATGAGAAATCAACATTTGTGCAAAAGTAGATTTACTTTGAGTGAAAAAGAAAAAAAAGTTAAGAATTTATGTAAAAGGTTCCTCTTTTTTGTGGCAACACTGTGTAATCGACTATAAGGGATTGAACAATAACGCCAGGCGATTAAAAGTAACTTGTGTCATTAAACTTCTTTAATGGCAAAGTAAGAGTGCCTGATTTCAGAATAAAGTGCACATCTGTGTATTTTATCACACGTATATCAGTGATCGGCTTTTATAGTAAATATTTGCAATAAAAGTTATTCAAAATGGAAAAAAAAAATTAATCTAAAAAATCTATAATGCATATAAATTTTAAAAGATGATCCAGACATCTGAAATAATGTTTAAAAAATGGTGTAGAATTTAGATCATTGCATTTTTACATAAATGTTTAAAACCTCATTATTCTATTCATTCTTCATGCTCACTACTGCTTTAAAATGTTGCAACTTTGACTTTTATACTGCAATATCTTGTAAGCTGGAAATTGTCGTTATCTCCCAGGTATTTAAAATTTCCGCACTCTTTGCGTTTGTATTGTCTTAAAATATACAAATTCTTGAATGTCTTCTAAAAAATTTTGCACTGTTGCATCTTTTAATTTAATATTTAATGTGCCTCAGGATGCCAAACTATCCATGCAATTTTTGCTGATATTCCATTATTTTTATAGCTGAACCTGACGAAACTGATTCCAGTTCAGCAAAAAATATTGATCTCGACGCATCGTGCTGTGTGCCTGAGGAAATTCCAATCAACATTGCAGAGACAACTAAACGATCAAGTTCTAAAACTAAAAAGGAAATTGGTGGCCCTCATAAAAGAAAAAAAAGGAACGTTGCCGTTGAGGAAGCTACATTTGTGTCATATACAGATTTTAGAAAGCAGAATTTTATCGAACATATTGATGTAGAAAAAACCGTCGACGAGGACGTAGTTGTAATCGGTGAACAGGATACTGAAATTGAAAAACCAGCAGTGTCCCAAAAAACTGGATGTCATCAAACAAGTGATTCCAATTCCAAAGTAAGCTCGGCTGAAGCGAAATTAAAGCTTGCAAAGTGCTTTCTTAAAAATAAGCAAATAAGAGAAGATATAAATGACAGTGCTGTCAGCATTCAGTTGCCTGCTGCAAATAAATCTACAATCACAGACAATGACACGAGCTGTTGTTCTGGTAAAAAGAAGGCTATGTCTTTGGCAAAATCTGATTGTGAATCAAACCAGAACACGGACTTGTTCTGTGAAGGCTCACCAGTAGCCAAGAAACCAAAACTGCGCAGGAGTTTAATTGAGTCTGACTACATTTGCCAGCCTAATGCAACAGACTTGTGTGAGGTCAAAGGATCTTGCAAAACGAAGAATACAAGTTATGCATCATCGCATCGACATAAGAATGCTACAAAGCGTGTAATACCTGAACTGTCTTGTGAAGCCATGTCAGAACTTAAAAAAACAAAGCAGTGCCAGCGTTCGCGTTATTCTGACTCAAAATCTTGTAACGTAGATAAAGAAGTTCCACTTTGCCAATCCAGCAAAGAGCAAGGTTGTGTGCGCAGATCAACCAGGTTGAGAAAAGTGCCAAGTATAAACGTTTATAAAAATGATGCCAGTGTGAATCAAGAAAAAATTAAGCAAAAAATCAACCGTGGTAAACATTCTGCTCCGAAGTCAAGCCATAAAAAGAAAAAAAGTAGTAGCCCTACACTTCTCAAAGTCAATATGGAAACAGCGGTTCATCTGAAGAAAAAGTCTAACGTGAGTACGATTCTGTATGATTCTGTTGTGAAACTTTTCTTTGAAAACCACTGACAATGAAGGATATGTTGCCAATCATGTCATTGCTAAGAAATGAAAAACTGCACGCAAAAATAATTAAACAAACATTGAAAACTAATGACTCATCTCAGAAACATTTAATACCTTCCTTAATGCATGTGATCATTAATATTTTCAGCTCCTCTGTGGCAATTTTACAAACTCTCACTGTCATCATTTACAATTTCTATCCCTAAGCTACAAATTGTTGTATGTTTCGATTGTGAACAAGTAACTGTTACTGTAACCTATACAGAAAATATTTCGGAACGACAACATCGCCTAAAATTCGCATTATAGCGAGAATCCACTGGATTTTGGAATTTGAGGATATGTTTTAAATTAAATAGTTTTTAAAATTCAATGATATTGTACTACCATTCGGCAGTCGTGAATACATGAATTTAAAATGCCTAAAAACTGCGATTGTTAGATTTCAAATGATTTATTTCATTTTAGGAGAGCAGCCGTACTCTTGCTCCATTATTCATAAGGAAAGTAAAACAGTCCATACCTACAATGGATGTAGCGATGTTTGAGAAACGAAAATCGTTTTTGATGAGCGGCATTCCTGAGAAGCTTCAAAAACAAATTAAACTAAGCGACGCCTACAATTTCAACCATTCGGCCAGCACATTCACCACTATTGAACACATCCAACAAAAGGAATCCTCTGTCTTTAACTTATTATGGAATCTGAAAATCCCTGAAGTACTTACCGGCTTAAACGAAAACAACATGATAAATTCTTATCCTAATGGAAGGAACCTGCATTATGGATTGCTCACTAAATGCAATGAAGTGGATTACATCCCCCAGTTGACCGTGAGTAGCATTTGTGTGTGCTTTTGTGTTGTTGCAATTTAAAAAATTTTTTAGCTTGAAATTAACTGTTTTCGGCTTCATTGGAAATTATTTAAACTTCTTGCAATGTTTTTAAGAACTGAGGGAAACGACAAATGGTAGCTGCGCTGCAGCACATTGCTGAAGCGACCTACAATTACATGTATTGTTTGACAACGTATTTTACTAGATGATTTACAGAGATTACATGTTAAGCATTATCCTCCGAGTTGAAATTGCATAATTTAATGGCAACATTAGCACGAATCAGGGTATAAAAGTTGATGTTTGAATTCCTCAATCGCACAATACATGTTTTGTACCATTTAGCGTTATTCTCAGTTCTTAAAAACATTGTAACAAGTTTAAATAATTGCCAATGAAGACGAAAACAGTTGATTTCATACAAACAGACAATTCTCTTCCTTTTCCTGATGTAACATTTTGTCCTAAGTGTTACGGGTCAAAAGTTATTATTTGGATTTCCGTGAAAAAATCTTCGTAGTTAAATTCCAACAACATCAGTGAATAGAGCACACTTGACTCCTATTTGCATTAACAGAATTTTCATAACTATAAAATGTAAGAAAAAAGTGGGTTGGCGAGGAATTCCTATCCGCTCTGTATATCGTTATGCTTACATATTTTAAAACTTGTGTCCCCTCGTTTTGTCACTACGTTGGCCTCCACAGTATCTGACAGGTTCCCCCATGCACATGCTCATCTGAGTCAAATGTGCTGAAAAGATCTTTAATGATCAGCTTAACAAATATGCTAACAGTAACAGGTTCACATTACGTTACCTCTCAAATCATAAGCTAACAATTTAAGTCCCGTTTAAGTCGGGCCTGCAACGCTACCCGATCAAAATAAATGGTAAATTGCATGCAGCAAAGTATCGCTCACCCACTCAGGTTACAGATCTCGACTTCCTTTGGTTTACTCCGACTGATATGGTTGGTTGATGAGGTCCTGACTCATTTGGTTGCGAGTGATTCCCAAAGTGGCTCTTGGGGGTCGCAGCGTCAGACGAGATCTGCAGAGAAACTGTAGAGCGTGCGCGGACACCTCTTGAAGCTATCGTGGCAAGCCAAGTGTCTAGAATCTTTCCGTGTTACTGTATTTAAACCCAACTCGGGCTTCCGCAATACCCCAGTCCTGAATTATAAAACGGGGGACATTCCAAACAATTACGAGCTTGTTACCACATGCATATATCTTTCTTTCGCAACTCCCGCATCCCCGCACATGCCTTTTAAGAATTTACATAACTCAAACTGCAGGGTGACCCTGTGCACTGGTGACAAACTTACTTGCAATGAGCACGTACTTTTTTCAAGGTTTTGTAACGACAAAAAACTTCCGTTATCATGCGTGTAATCGTATGGGTCTGCCCGAGACTGTTTGCAATTCAAACATACAGATAAAGTCAGATACGTTTGGCAGCATTAGAATTTACTTTCCAGCATTTCTTTATTTTGTATAATAGTTTCTATTTGCGTAGTTAAAAAATTACACCAAAACAACAACAACAACAACAAAATATCGTGAGGATCGTTAAAATAATAGCTTATAAATTCTGCATGGTTTCCGCTTGCAAACTTTTGAAATAATAATATAAAAAAAAACCTAAAAAGTTTGCTGACACACCCAAACTGTAAATTGGTGAGCAGACTTTTTTTTATACGTGTTATGAAATCACCTATAGGCAAAATGTCCAAATTTAAAAATATATTTTAACAAATGTGGTAACAAAGATGACGTCTGTTGACAAGAGCACCATTTTCCCCATTTTGGTCCCATGAAAAGGGAAGAAAAATTCAAGCTAAATCTTCATGATGTAACGGGGCAAACACATTAAATACATTGAACAACATCAGCACTCTTTCTACTCCAATTCCAACTTTCCTTTGATGGCTGATAGGTAAGGCAGGACTGGATGGCATGGTCTAGTAATATCCCCAAAGAAAACTACCCTGATGCCTGGGATGTTTCCTCTGGATCCAGCTGCAGTGTGAGCCCAATGAATATCGCGGCGTTTGACTCGTGCTGTTGCCCTCGACTTGCGTTCCCATAAAAACCATCTGAAGAATAGAGATAATAATGACAAGCATAGTGTTAGTAAGCACAAGTCTACTTTAGTCAGTAGATTGTCAGAACTACGTATACCCCCAATGGCTATCAGTGGAATTACAATGGTATTCACGGCAATACCCTGGAATTATGTGATTTGGTTAATTTGCATCAACCTGCTCTCATGGAGATTTTTCTTTCAGAGTGCACCCCATATTCACTCTATGGTTTTTACAGTCCATCTTAAGGCTAGAGCTTATGTTCTTGGTGGGGTTGCGCTGATCGTGCGGACAACCCTCCATTCTTCCCCTTCAGTGCTCTCCACCTCGCTGGAGACTTGACTGTCCGGATTGCCCTTCCACGGGTTATCACTATACGCAGTCAATGTTCCTTATTCCTTGCCAATTCAACACCTTTTTATGTCTTTTAGCCCAGCTATCCAAGCCCTTCCTCTTTTGTGCTAATAATCCAGTAGGGCAGTATGTGCTGTGACCCATGAATGTGACTCATTGAAAGCTGCCATTGCTTCCACGGTGTATGTGGTGTAAGGCTCTCTCTCCGTGTCACCATCTCCCTCCACGCACGTCTACCAGATTAATTTGGGAGACAATACACAAAGTACAAGGTTCGAATCATCGTTCCAGCCTTCAAATCTTGCAAAAAGGGCGATGAAGAGGTCTCCCAAATTGCTGATATTTATTACGATACCGTTGGGAAATCGTTCTCTGTCGCTCTAACTGTGCGACATCTTTTCTCCTGATAAAAGCTCTGGAGGATCCACTTTTGCCATCACCGAACTCCTTTCTACTGTCCTTTTCTTCAGCCACATCTGCAGACCCTGGAAAAATGTGCAATGCCATGCTATGCCACGTACCCCCTGATTCACTAGACATCATCGATCCTAACCATTTATAATCACAAATGGAGGATACCTTCCCAGCATCCTTGCAACATTCTTACATGGTGCCTTGACGAAGTAACCCTCTGAACTGCCAAACTACCCGCTAATTGTCCTAAACAGTTACCTGTGTAGGGGATGTGACTTATAGTCTCATTTTTCTACTTGAGTCACAATCACTTTCTATCCCTTTCAAGTTTGCTTCAGAAGATGGCTTATATACGTGTACATGAGGTTTACACCCATCAGGTTTTGCGGCAACATTCAATGATTTAATATGGTATAGAGGTATACAATTGTAATTTTGTATTTGAAATTAAATGTATATATTTTACCTCCCTAGGTCCTCTAGGACAATGCAAATTATAATCATGAGATATAATATTTCGATGCTGGCCAGATTTATGTGGTTGTAATGAATTCAAATGAAATATTATTTTTAATTTCAGATCACAGGCCATGAAACTGACCATTCAAGGATTGATGTGTCGAAAATTTTGGCTGAAATTCAACAGAAAAACACCTTACTCGATGTATTGACAATTTATCAAGCATACGCACAGAAAAGGCAAAATGCATGGATAACTGAAACTAATGGTATGTTTATCTGATAGAAATGTTTTATCTACCTTGGTAACGCTATCGGCTTTACATTCTGGAGACCAGGGTTCAATTCCCGGGTCGCCTAACACGACTGCAGTTTTCGCGGGTTTCCACAGTAATTTCCAGGCAAATGCCATGATAGCTCCTCTAAACATTGGCTGCGACCGTGCTCCTGCCTCTCTTCCTATATATTTATTATAAATTAATAAACAATCCAAAAAAACAAAAAAAAAATCCAAAATACTAATACCAATTGTCAGTTGGACTGAGTCCCACATTGCAAGTGCGCTTGCATATTTTATCTACCTCAATAATGAATACCTTATTTGATAAATGCCAAATACTGGAATTATAAGGAAAATAATGGAACTAAGTTTAGCCAGCTTCAACTCTTTTTTGGACACTATAAAATAATAGTTTTTTAAAGTTTGCCTACTGTGGAGATATTTCGATTGGATATCACTCCTTGTATAACGAAATTTCCGTGAAGCTTGAGACTTTTTTTGTGTGTTTTCTAACAAAAATATCACTAGTCTGGGTCGTAACAAATGTTACGTCTGGGAAGCTTTAATCTACAATTGGCAAAATAAATCTTACCATTAACACCATTTCCAAAAGCAATGTCATGTTTGATAAATGCAGGTATTGATTTGAGTAGCCCCATAGCAAAATATACAAGGTAAGACCGGAAAGTTCGGTGAATCCTTTTGGTTTGAAATTCTCAATATCCCTCTTCCAGTGAATCCTTGTATTGCGTTCATGAAATCTCAAGTTTCAAATTAATTTCTTAAAAAAAACAATAATGTTTATGATTTGTGCTGCACAAATTTGCAAAGTCGATTACATACATACAATACTATTATGGTATTAAGTTATTTTTTTTATTTAGTAAAAGACAACCTTGAAAAACAAATGCCATTTCATATATTATGTATGTATGAGGTACGCTTCCTTAGAATTTAATCTCATTGTGGAAATTTGGCGCAAACGAGAAACGTGTGTCGGCATGCAAATTGAGCGTTGACATGTAAGCTAAAACAATCTGTGACATGCGCAAACATTTCGTGACGTTTCCGGGTCATTTAGTAGTTGTCAGCAGACCTTGTCAATTCCTGTCGTTACAGGTACAAAATGGAGCTGAGAGTCAACATGAAATTTCATAACTGTCATGCAATCGTTGTTCTGTTCTTTTATGTGAAGTATGCTTGTACTTCACATAAATGAACAGAAAAATGAAATGAAAAACTGAAAAACACAGTTATGAAATTTCATGTTGACGCTCTGCTTCATTTTGTACCTGTAACGACACGAATTGACAAAACTGCTGACAACTTCACGAAATGTCTGCGCATGTCACACATTATTTTATCTTAAATGTCAACGCTCAATTTGCATGCCGACACGTTTCTCGTTTGCGTCAAATTTCCACTCTTGGACGATTCACCGAACTTTCCGGTCTTACCTTGTATTCTATTTGAGCCTCAGTAATACAGGTATGCAGTATACAATGCATACATGTTAGTACAGTGGAACCTCGCATAACGAACATAATTGTTTCCGGAGTCTTGCTCGTTATGCGAAACACTCATTAAGCGAAACAATTTTTACCATAGAAATTGATGTAAAATACGA
>JAUJYV010003146.1:0-10707 GCA_033995625.1 Ophyiulus pilosus | reverse complement strand
CCAAAGAGTCTCTGGAAAGTCTCTGGCCTTACTTTTGCCATTTTCGTGGTGGAGGGGCGACATTTCAAGGGCATTGTGTCGAGATTTGCCAATTATACCTCAGATGCACATTCATGGATCCTTAAGGCCAATTTTGGGGAAACACAATGAAGAGGGGAGCGTCTTAATCCATGCTATTACACTAAAGATGATTGTTTAAAGAAACCGTACATCGTATAATTACACAATTAAAAGCAGTAGGGTAGTCCTCAAATAAAACGATGGGTTATAAATCAAATGGTTTCACTACAACAAGTATTATATCGTACGATAGCCTCAATTTTTAAGAACAGGCATTGTTTCGAGAAAACTGATGCAACCCCCTCATTTAAGTTTGCTCGTTAGCAATATTATACTTATTCAGGTATTTCCCTTGATGAAACTATTAAAAAAGACAGCTGTCAAGACTTACGTAAAAGTAGAGTTCTACTACTTGTTTGGTTTTTGCCAAACAGTGCATGTTGCTGGACTCGCAGCACCCTGTGTCTTCTCCGCACTTGTGCAGAATGGTGCAACTGGGAAGATATTCCTTGGATGGATCTGGATAAATATCCTTCACTTTCACGATACGAGCTTTGGGCAGCTTGCATCCAGCTTGGTTGTGCACTTTCAAATAGTGATTGTTGGCTTGTCGAATGTCCTGAAGACCTGCAAATGTAGAAAACGAATACAAAGATAATTAATAATGTGTTATTTTTTACTTAATCTCTATAACGTGCCCCTCAAATGAGGAGACACATTTTCTCCCTTAGAAGTCATGTATCGATACATCTACAGCAAAAATAAGATTTCCTGACAAGAATTAGTATTTATCATTTCTGATTGCAACTTCTAAAACATATCATGAATTTCACTACAAATTCATACATTACTGTACAAGTAGTATGTAGCCTAGTTTTTCTGTCAATTCAATTCTTTCTCCTATACACTCAAGAAAGCATATGAGAACATCCATGCTATACTTCCATGGCAAAAATGTCTACACTAAATACACTAACAAATCATTATTTACAGCTAAATTTCACAATATCTCGCCAGTGGATTTTCGAAATAGTATTTCACAAGCATTTTCACGATTTAAAAAAAAAATTAAAGCTATTGACCTAATTTTGTTCCTGAAGGGAACCTCAAAGTACAGACCCAATGAATTACTTTCTGGTTAGAATTGGCGTATACAAACAAGAGTTATTGACCAAATATATTATAAAAAAAGTTATCATTTGAAGGTCAGGTTTTAAAAAAAATGGCCAAAGGCGAGTAATCCTAAATCAATATACAACCCACTTAGGAGACCACTGGTTTAGATCTCCTATATCAGTGTTTTCAATCTTTTCAATAGTACAATCAACTCACAGCACACCATCTTATCTTTATCAATAAAATAAGGGAAAATGGAGTTTTGAACAAAAATAGCTCGTTCAATGATAACTAACTTGGGGTTTTCTTGAGACAGATATTAGAGAGATTGAGCCAGCCAACGCCTTAACGTTAACCTTAACGTTAGAGGCGGGAAGGGGTCATGAGTTCGTGTGCGTGGTTCTTCCCTTCCCGCCTCTAACGTTAAGGTTAACGTTGCTGGCTCAATCTCTCTACTAAGAAAGTAATAGAACTTCGGTTTAATTCAGAGGGATTCAGAGGAATGTAAATCAATGGTATTGCAATAGATTAACAAACCATGGCGGTGACATGCCATATATCGTGCAATCAATCTTCGTTTGAATCAATTGAAACAATCGCCAATGACATTTCCTGCGGGGATTCAGCACACGTTTCTACTACATACATGTTCACACTACTTTTAATCACCATCAGATTTTTTAATATTTAGATTAATCGAGATTGGTCCACCCTCGCCTGCTCCCATCTGTCAAGGAAAATATATTATACAAGCTCTTTCTTCTTATTAATATGAACGTCGATCTCATTATACCGTATATGAGCTTTCCTTCACGTCTCATTCACCACTGGACTCACATTAACGTCCCACATTTCATCGGTAATTAAAACGAGGCCTAATTGCGTGTCGAATTAACCCGTTATTAATCTTTGTACCACCAGACTGAGCTATAGAAGGCGTCGTAATTAACAACGCGAACAGTTTATCAATAAACTAATAAGCGTTTGGCAAATACACACAGTGTATTTATGTATGTATTTATGTAACGGTATTATTTATTATGCAGGATGTCCCAGGAAGAAAATTCAATATTCTCAGAGGTCATAGTATTTCGGTCACTAAGCAAAAAAATATATATACAATTTAAATTATACCATACGGTTTTTGAGATAGGACATCTTGATTGTGCAGTTGTAAATATATTTACAAAAATGATATACAGTCGTACCCGCTTAATTGCACAGCGACTCGGCAAGCCGAAAATGTGCAATTAACCGGTCAAAGCTCCATATAAAAAGTTGCACATGGGCTTGTAAAATATGTGCATTTATCCGTTGTGTGCAATTACGCGGGTTCGACTGTGCTAGTGTACGTACTTTTTAATATTTGTTTAAGTGGAAAATTGGTTACATGTTAATATAAATTTTCGAAAACTTCTATATACTTCTATATATTCGACATTAATTCTTTCCTGAGAAACGGATGAATACTGAATCTGACTCGTAGAACTATTTCTTTCCCTGCTAGTTAGCTAAAATTGGATTAATCCGTTCCCAGCCAGAAATCTGATATATAAATAAACAAAAAAAATTGGTCAGAATTTTAACATTACTGAGGAGTGATGATGGCAGAAGCTGAAGAGTAAGAAAGGAATTATTGTTTGAATGGTAATCAACCTCCATTAAGACATCAAGTAACTTAAATTCTGACGATCGATGTATTTTTTGTTCCTTTCCATATAATTTATTAGCACTCGATTTGGCAAAACGACTTGTCCAATGTTGTTTGCTTCTGCTTTTTTAATTTTTTTTTAAAGCAGTCCATCACGTTATCATTAAATGAATTTTAATTTTTATTAACTATGGCAATGTTCAGTGGCCACTTTACATGGTCTACCATGAGGTTGCCAAATGTTCGTGATGGATACTAAACTAAAATTTACACAAGGTACTTAATGTCACCATGAGAAATCATAACAGTCAAGTGCAGTGCCATAACTATCGTGTATCAAAAGCAAGCAATGCGCATGGGCCTCCCCGAGGTCCCATATGCCCAGGTCAATATTTCTGTTTTTGACGTGACCGCCAAGGGCCCTAACGACCATTGACCTTCCTTCCTTGGAAAACCTGTATGGATTTCATCCTAATTGAAAACCAATTTACATAGAACTTGTGGAAATCGATTTTCATCAAGGATGAAATTCATCCCATAACTACAACAAGCTAGTATTATTTGGAGTACAACTTTAGACAAATTAATAATGACGCGATGAAATTGAAGAAAGCGCCATTAGAAGGGAAGCCCTATAAAAAAAGCATGACTTGAAGAAGAGTTTGACACTCGATGCGGGTCAACTTCATTGCCCTTCCCCAATTTTTAAGCCTAACGGACGCTTCGTTCGCGTGATTTCCGTGTGACTCAATCAAGTTGATGGAATGCTCGAAGCTCCAGGCAGTTGGACACGAATTACTGTCAATTCCCCGGTTAATCTTCAATCTTAATTGCTTGAAAGCCGCGCTAAAAACCGGCCAAATACGACATTAAACAGCTCTAAAACGATAGCATCCAAAAAACAAAATTGCACAGGGGAGATTTATTTCCAAATCGTTTCTGACATGCCGCGACGAAGCTATAACAGTATATGAGACAAACGATTGCCATACTAAAGGCAATTTTGGGTGTGTCCTAAAATCATTTCCTAATTTTAGAAATCTGGATTCTAAAAAGTATGGAAATCATTTCAAATTCATTTTTTGCTAAAAGGAAGATATCCCAAAAGGTGCAGACCCCTGATGTCCATCCACGGACTCAAGGATATCCCTTATGCAAATGAGCTCATAGCAACATAAACGTAGTAGTTTATAAGTTGGGTCATATTGAGAGGTCGAGATTACTTTCATATACCGCATTTGTTTAAAAAATCCATTGAAGAAATGTACAATCGCCTCGCTTTAATCAACAAAGGCTCTGAAAATATGTTTTGTATAAATTCCAAATATTAGTTTTTCATAAAACCGGTGTTTTAAATTCAAATAAGGGTCACAGATTTTCGGCATCCTTCAACGTTATGTCAAACCTCTTTTTTGTTGGGTTTCCCTTCCAAGAGTCAGAATGCGAAGACAGGACATTGAGGGCATAGCTCCAAAGCAAAACTATGGCAAAAAGTTCTGGTAAATGTGAAAGATGGAAACAGTGGATTAAGCCAGACTTTCTTGATTCTTGGAAACTTGTACTTGCAGTCACTATTTTGAAATTAACAACGCAGTAACTCAAGAAGTAATTGCCACAACGACGTAGAGATGGCAAAAAGTGCAGTTCTGCAAGGGGCCAACAGGTCAAAGTGCGGGGTTATGATCGCTCCCTGAAAGTGGATTGTTTGTTTATTTATTTAGTGGTGGCTATTTTACGATCCCCCACGATCATTGACCACACGCTGATGCATGTGACCGGGTATACTCCGATATAAGGGAGGACTGGAGATGGAGAGATGATTTTTAGAGCATTTATAACTCATCCCGACGTATTATAAATCTCCAATTAAGACGAAACAACCCCTAACAACACTGCCATTCGAACATCCAATTGCTCTTCAGTCTAATAAGAAAAAGAAAATAGTCCGCTTTAACTAAGTTTTCGAAGGCCATGCGTACATCGGTTAAAACTGTTCCGGGTTCAAAATTAGGTCGGATTTGACTGCTGAGCTCTGTGAGACATCAAGGACGCCATGTTTTTCCAGTCAAACTGAGCGACCTCATAATTTCCATCTAGTCTAGAAAAAAAAAGTCCACAAGTCTTAATTAAAGATGACTCTTCAATGAGGTCTATCTTCACCGACTTTAATGGATGATCAGGAACCAAACGACTAATAACGGGACTTCGGAGTTTTCATTTACGATTAGTGTTATACTTGTGCATAAGTCAATTTGGAAGACACGTGTTCGTGAATTATAAGTTATAATTAAATATAGTAGTAACACGTGGCTCGCTATTCGCTCTACATACCAGATATTTTAGTCAAACCATTCAATTGCTTGAATGGTTCTGCGTTCGTTATCCAGATTGATATTATACGTGAGTTGCCTCAATTTTGAAGAACATCGTCATTTTACTTATGGAGTGTTGATGTTATTCATATGAGTACTATTCAAATCATATTTTAATTTAAAATTTGTTTAGGCCAGGTTATTCAAAAACTGTGTTCAAATAACATATTTATAATAAATTATCTGATTTCTCCCAAAACCAAATTCCTGTAAAAAATGTATTCCCACCGTGATTATAAGGTAGTCGAGATTCAAAGCTGCAGTATAATCAAACCTCATGTGGTTATCACAATCAGAAATCATGACATTTTCGAAGAAATTGAATGAAATTAAATGTTCAACAATTTTCAGTTCATGACACACACTGTATGGAATAAGGAAAAATTTGTTTACGAATTTATAGGAGTAGAAATAAGGTAAGAGTATAAATTTGGTTTAAATATCATCTTCTCGATCTTCCCCCTTAACTTCCTCGACACATCTGGGGATTCTGGACGACACACCGGTTGAAAAACACTACAGATTCACAGTTTAAAAGCTTCAGATACAAAACCACCAAGACTGATGCTTGACAGTACTGACTATTAATTCTTTCAACATTCCTATCTCAATACGTTGTTTCTCAGTTTGTTTCCTTCAATCTTCTGTGGTTTAAATGTAAAGAATGAGCTGCCAAGCTTATTTATATCACGATGAAATACTACCGTGGGGTCCATCTGTTTGTGGCAACCTCATTTATACAGGAAACATGTTCTGCATGCCCCGCATAACGTGGCCATTTGCAGTATATCGGACACGGGCCATTGCAATTTCCAGAAATAAGATCGGGTAGTTCTATAGCAAATTCATAGGTCCTCCATTTTTGGTTATGTCGATGATTTTACACACAAAAAAATTACTAAAAAATATCCTACTTTCTTCCCAATTGGATGCACGCGTTGCCTCCATTATCAATTGAAAATGGGGCCATGAAACCGCGTACGCTTCGAGTCTATAAATATGACGGCTCGTAGTTTTAAAACATGGCCAACAAAAAAAAATGTATCTCTTATCATAGATAGGCGTTCGTAAATCTCAACTTTCCGAGTGCTTTCATTCGATGGTAACAAGCATCGTCCATTAAGAGACCACTTAGTCATTGGCACACTCACTCTTAGAGATTCCTGCCAAGTATTTCGGATCAAAGATCCGTACACGCACTCGTCCGTACCAAGAGGGTCGAGGATTGGGTTTTTTTCTGTCATAGTTAAACTTTTCATAATACACTTTCCATCCATATCGAACACAAGCGTGTTATTCGAATTGTGAACGGTTATCGCGCACCGACGCTATATTCTTGCAAAAACCAGCACCCCCATCATGTTTAAGTGTGCCGGGTGAGATATACATACCTCTTAGGTGGATGTGAAAAACGTGGTCTGCATGCACATTCGAATTAATGACCAAATACGGCGAGGGAAAGGGTTGCCAACAAACGCGGGTTGAGTATCACCCTATACATATAGTATGTCACGTCACATCATACCATATAGCTCTCCTTCTGTCCACCTTTCCTGCAAGGTAACACTGAAACTACATTTTGTAGGACGGGACACTGTATTTTACACAAGAAGGATGATACTACATCATGAACGTGAGATCTTAATATGAATTTATCATGTGGAAATTTTAATATTAGAATAGCCTTTCCAGTGAAATTCCAGATGACGTCTTAAGGCGCTACTGAAGTGTCCTACTGACGATCTCCTGAGAATGGGTACGGGCCCCACTACCATATGGCATTTGTTTTCTGACTGTAAGGTACTGAATTAAATTTAATTGAATACTAATCATTCAAATCATACATGAAAACTAAAGTTGGTTGGTGTTTAGGGGCCGTAATCATTAACCAGTAAGCACCAGCCCACCTAAGAGCACTGTAGGCGTCACAATCACAGCAGTTAATTTTAGAAAATTGTGTAATTGGACTTTATTCCCTAAGATATTATTTCTAAATTTCTAATATGATTGATTCTACAAGTGACTGCCTACAACCTACGATTTTTAACGCCCTAAACTTCATGACCTGCATGTACATGTAAGTGCATGTGATGTAACCCAAAATAGGTATGGAAGCGTGGATGGTCAACTTGAGGTCTCCCTACCTAACCAGGGAGTGGGATCTCTACCATAACTAACACCTACAGATAGAACACCTGAATTACACCTTCCGCCTTTCATCTCAACTCCAATTCAAATGAAATACCTCACTTCGTTAGGCTTAGACTTAAAGGTACTAATCGTGTTAGTAAAAACAACTCTTTTGCTACCATTGAACCTTAATTTTATTGAATTTACTAATTAGGCAAAATCAATAAAACTAAGGTATCCACATTTGTATTTTTAGAGTGAAACAGCACCCATGCTAGGGATGAAGTTTTAGAAATTGAAGATACTGTTATACAAATAACTAATCATTAGCTGGCATACAATCTATGTTTTTCAGCTACATGTAATACTGCTTTTAATAATAATAAAAAATAAGTTTTCCCATAGTATTAAAAATGAAATTGTGCATTTGTGCTATATTTTGGAACAACCCCACATTTTATATATGGGTAGATTTTATGAACATTTAACTATACATGTTCGTTGTATACATGTTCGTTTAAACGCGAAAACTCCTCGGAAGGATGTGTATTGCAATGTATTGAGCACAGGGTTAAAAAACTGACCTCTTCTTCAGTTCTTTTACTCGATGGCAACGTTTACGAATGCAAATCACAAACAAGGTTTTATGTTCATTCACTTATTTTTGGAATGAACAATCGAAACCACGATCTCTAGTCACCTCACCCACGAATATTTTTGTGTTATAGCCATTTTTATACTTCTTGAAAAACGAGACTTTCTCGATCAAACTGATGTTCTAACCAGCATTGGTATGCAAAAAGCTGGCATCAAATTTCCACACCAGTTTTTCACATTCTGATGTAAATTCTGGTTTCAATTAGCCGCAACTAAATCTCTATAAAAAGGGCGTGTTTTAATCTGGGTACAACATAAAATAATTGAGTATTTCAATTTTCGAAAATTCAGATTTCACTTTTATGCAAAACACCAGCGCCATCTAGGATGCATACTGCTTAAAATGATGCAAAAATGAGAATTATGAAAAGGTGCTTTTGCAAATACCTTTACTAAGGCCGTAGGGCATGCGACTCCTGGGTCCCGTCTCGGTCCGCTTTCCAAGAGGCGTGTTCTTCCATTGGCTGTTGTCGTGCGAATGGGCACTTCCGGTTGTTAGAAATCGCTTATAAACTTCAGCAAACGTCTCACCGGGCTTCGACACAGCAATTTTTCCAAGATTTCCGCTAACTTCCTGCAAAGAATAAAACGTTATAAGTCATCTAATAGAAAGTCAAAATAATAGTGAGGTTCATTTTGGTTCCAAAATTCCACAGATGCAACCATGTGTACCTGGAATTTTGTTGAATATTGCTTAAAACAATCCCCTAAAATTTCTAAAAAATTCTGATATACAGCACGAAAATTGATGAAGAAACGAAAATTCCATATTTTGTCACTGAAAAGTTTTGGTTGTGCTATCAGTTTGGTATTCAAACAGATGAAACTATTTTTATTTAGAATTTTGTGCTAAATTTCCGGAAATTTCTCCCCAATTCTTATAATATACACACAGCACGGAATTTTATAAAGAAACAAAAATTCCTCTTTATGTCGCTGGAATGAAGTTTGGTTATGCTATTTAATAGGAATTTCATTCTATATTTGTGGAAGTTTCTCTCAAATTTTTTTATGAATTTCTGTTATACAGCACGAGATTTTATGAAGAAACAAACATTCCCCTTTTTATAACAATAACGAGGTTGGTTGTGCTATCCGTTTGGTATCATGCATTCAACTATTTCTACCAGGAATTTCGCTGGCTATTTCTGGAAATTTCCCCTCAAAAAAGTCATAAATATCTGATATACAGCACGATATTTTATGAAAAAACAAAAATTTCCCTTTATGTCACTGTAACGAAGTTTGGTTGTGCTATTAAGTCAGGTTGGTGCCACTCAAACAGATCCAACCATTTTTACCATAAATTTCGTTGTACATTTCTATAAATTCCCTCAAAAAAAAAATGTCATGGATTTCGCAAATAGTACATCACAAGATTTTATAAAGAAACAAAAATCTCCTCTTTACATCACTAAAATCTTTATCAACAGTAGAACAGCTTTACAAGCAGCTCTCATCGCGTTGTGTCGATTATTTACCATTGCATTTCCACTGTTATTTGGTGTCATATATTAGTAACAAGAAAATTTCAACCATAACATGGAAGAGAGCAAACGAAGCCAGTATACGTGCAATAACTCTTAAACCGATATTGGCGTCTAAGTTAAGCTAGATGCAACACATCATCAGGAAGCCTCGTTCGCAGCTGTATCCAGAAGTGCAAACTTCCGTCATCCGAGTGTGAATCCCATATGCTCAAGTGAGTTATTGATGACAGGAATTATACTAGAAAAGTCGGAAGTAGAGGAGGAGAAAGAGAGACGTACTTGCAAACAACGCCATAAATAACGGAAGAAACCCATAAACATACGCATAGAATATGTGGCCATCTCACGGAATAATGTATCAAAAAAGACGAATTGGGATAGAGGAGAAGGGGGAATCCAAACGCTAAAAAACGGCCATTTACATACATCCAATGGGCGATGGAGCGAACAAACTATAATGTAACACGCGTAATAAAATCAGAAACGCATCGACCATAAGCTTCTAGCTTTTTGGGGAACCTAAATTTTTTTTATATCTTTGAAAGAGGGTTTTAATGCGTTGAGATAAGTTGTTTTTTTCTACAAAATTCGTAAATAGAAGACAGACCGTGGCAACTGCTCATCCGTATAGATACATGTTTCAAGTGAAAACCAGCATCGTGTGGGGTAAACATCGGCCACCATTTTGAGTGACCCACGTGACCACATTATCCCCTTGGAAGATAATAGGGAATTACATGCTAACAGATATAGGAGTCAGGGCTGCTGCACCATGGCCTTCTTTATCGAACGAAATTGGAGAATTTAGTTTTCCTAGGAAAAATGTCCGTCTTGAAACATACAAAGGTCAACCAAATCCAAGCTTAATGTAGCATAAAGTATATGCGATGTACATGTACTGTATATCACCCTCTAGAGTGATAAAAGGACGAAGGGGAGTAAGCCAAGTATCGCCAGACTTTCAACCAGAACGTGTTTTACATTACCTAATTGATATTCCGATGTTTGGGGGATCTCAGTGTCCTGACCCTGTCACTTTTTTCTCTTTTCGGAAAACTGTGGTTAGCCACCGGTATTCGGTAGTTTTTTCCTACCAATTAGCCGAATGTTTCATTTTAATTTGTTTGAAAATAAGGCAAATGTTTTATGGACAATAAATTCGCAATGCGGTTAGTAGTTGACGTTCCCAACAAGCTGCTGTGAACGTTTCGAGGTAAAACATTAAAAAAAA
>JAUJYV010003145.1:0-10713 GCA_033995625.1 Ophyiulus pilosus | reverse complement strand
GAGTTTGAGCCAGCCAACGTTAATAGAGAGTTTGAGCCAGCCAACGTTAATAGAGAGTTTGAGCCAGCCAACGTTAACAGAGAGTTTGAGCCAGCCAACGTTAACAGAGAGTTTGAGCCAGCCAACGTTAACAGAGAGTTTGAGCCAGCCAACGTTAATAGAGAGTTTGAGCCAGCCAACGTTAACAGAGTTTGAGCCAGCCAACGTTAATAGAGAGTTTGAGCCAGCCAACGTTAACGAAACGATAACGAGAAACAGCGCGTGAAGCCCGGTATGACATTGGAATGGCATTCTTCGCATAGGGTAGTCCTTGACATTCCGGACCGCCAGCGCTGTTTCTCGTTGTCGTTACCGTTATCGTTTCCTCTCAAACTTTGAAAAATA
Organism: Ophyiulus pilosus; assembly: GCA_033995625.1. NCBI lineage: Eukaryota > Metazoa > Arthropoda > Diplopoda > Julida > Julidae > Ophyiulus > Ophyiulus pilosus. The sequence goes on along the minus strand of JAUJYV010003145.1, from coordinate 10,329 downwards.
GAGTTTGAGCCATCCAACGTTAACGAAACGATAACGATAACGTTAACGAGAAACTGCGCAGGAAGCCCGGAATGGCATGCTTCGCATAGGGTAGTCCATGACATTCCGGACCGCCAGCGCTGTTTCTCGTTGTCGTTACCGTTATCGTTTCGTTAACGTTGGATGGCTCAAACTCTCTATTAAAAAGGTTAGCGTTATTAGGATTAACGTACGAATTTAATTACCGAATCCTGTAGTTTATATTTGGCAAAGTCTGCAATAAAAGCGACCAAACCTCGTTGGTTTATTAGCTGGGGAGGTCATCTCGTATGTGTATGTACCAAGTTTGCTTTTATTATATTCTTAACGATCACATTTTGTTACCTTTCTGACGACGTGCTCGACTTTTTAATGCTATTTGGTTACCAGATTCAAAAATAGCTCTATGGACATGCTTATGGCACATGTTCGTAGCTATTTTCGAATTAATTACCGTATATAGGGTACGTGTTAACGGCGCTACTCTTACAGTGTACAGGGATCGGTATATCGACCTTCGAGCACACACATCGTAGACCAACCCCAAACAACACCCATCTTTACTGAATTATTTAATACTCTTATGTTTGTGGTTTGTGCCCTCTCCTGGTCGCGTGGGCTCCAAATTGGTATCCGAATTGGTAGCAAAAGTAACAATTGGCTGTTTTATATCCCTTCTGTGAAGAAGTACGAAAAGGCACCACCACGAGTGTGACAACTGCTCGGAAAAGGTGCTAATGGGAGTGACAAATCTGACTTCTCGTCTTTGTTGATTCCCCATCATCAAGTAGCCCATCAAAATCTCGAGATGCTAATTAAACTTAAAAGATGTTTGATTTGCAACTTCACCATAGAGGGCCACAAATACAGCATGGTTGATACCGATTGAGCCAGCAACCGTGACATATCCGTTACATGTGAAACATTTTGTGTTACAGTAGCAACTTTTTGGCAGGATTTTCAATATCATTAGTGTTTTTATATATTTTATAGCAGCTTTAAACTTGAAACTGTACGTCTTAGGGGCCATTCAAAAAGGACGTCCTCAAGTGTGGGGTAAGGGGGTGGAGGGGGGGGTCTGTTTGCATGTGGACATTGGAGAGGGAGGGGGAATGCCATCATGGACGTCCACTAATGATGGTATTTATCAGTTTTTGGATTTTCAGTTTAATTAAGTTTTAAAGGTCAGTGAAAGGGGAAAGGGAAACCAGAAGAAATGTGTCCCCGGTCCCAAATGTACTTTGATTTTTGAAACCTCGGGAAAGTCGGGTATTATGTCTAAAATTGTGTTAAACACCAATTTTATCTTGGAATTTCCCTTCGAGGTCAGAAAATTTCCGTTAATCAGAAAAATCTGGAAAAATGTCCTGGAATTGATAACGAGATGGGTGCTTTAAAATTTATAGGATGGGCCTTTGTATGTTCCAACACATTTTCTGGACACCCTACTTTTTACAAAAAAAAAATTAAGGACGTCCATGAGCAGGAGGGGGTGGGGTCTGGGCCAAAATGGATAAAATGGACACCGTGTGGACAAGGAGTAGAGAGGGGTCAATTTTTGAAGGAATTTCGGGATGTCCTTTTTGGATTGCCCCTTGCTGATGTAATATGAGAACGATCGATGTCGAATATTCAGTAGAAAGTTACTTTTAATACTTCTAAAGTATTAAAATAAAAGTATTTAGTTTTGCGACATCATATATTTCGGGCCTCTATTGCATCCAGAAGTGCATCCAGAATATCTTTCGTATTTTTAAAAGTTGATAGAAAAAATAACAACTTTCAGATATTGCTCGCGACCGAGGAATCTTGATTTTGAAACAAATTTTGATTTAAAACAAAAATACAGCAATTGTTGTTTTCATTGAGACATCCTTGAAACATGCTTTTTATAGTCTAAAAACTGGAGTTAATTTGGTGAATTTGGTGAAATTTGTCCAGCTTTTCGAGGAAGACGACAGTCGTTTTTTGTGTGGTAATTTTGTGAAAGCAAGAAACATGTTTCCAATCACTGCAAGAGATTTCTTTATTTTACGACTCGTTGCAAGCAAAGGTCATCCATAAAAGCAGATGAGTCGTGCCCACAAGAGGGAAATCGACCATTAAGACTGTCTTTTAAGAAGTCAATTGTAATGCAAAATTGGCATCTAATGGATGCGCGCATCCCCTATATCAATATGGGGTAGAAACAAAGTTGTGTATTTAAGTCTAATATTTCGTCTCCCGCCACACTCTATTAACTTCAAGTACATGATAAAAAGGCTTTTTGAGGTACTCCGACTTATTTCGATGCAAATTGGGCAAATAAAACGTATTTGCACAACTCCAACCAAACTCTATCAAAATATAGTAAAGAAAGTCATAACTTGTTTTAATGTTCAAATTACTTGGCACTGGTACCAAATTATGGGGACGAGAAATGAAGGTAGTATTTGTAGACTAACTTACTGACAATTATGCTTAATTGAAACCTGAACACTTTTATAGCCAAACATTTAATCCCAATATTATTAATAATAATAATATTAATGTAATTATAAAAAAATTCAATTAGTGAATTTCCATCATTTTTCAACTTAATAGACATTCAAAGGAATCGTCTTTTAGCTAAAGTCATCGTCGTTGAAATGGATTTCAGCTGAAATTTCATTCTGGTTAAATATTATTTCAGCTAAGATTTGGTTAAAGTTGATTTTAGCTAAGAGTTCATCTAAATTGAAATTGATTTTCGCTGAAATTTCATTCTGGTTGAATATTATTTCAGTTAAGATTTCGTCAAAATTGATTTTGATTTTAGCTAAGATTTCATCCAAGTTGAAATGGATTTCAGCTAAGATTTCATTCTGGTTGAATATTATTTTAGCTAAGATTTCATTAAAGTTGATTTTAGCTAAGATTTCATCTAAATTGAAATGGATTTTAGCTGAAATTTCATTCTAGTTGAATTTTATTTCAGCTAAGATTTCGTCAAAGTTGATTTTGATTTTCGCTAAGATTTCATCCTCTAACTGCAATTTTTTTTAAGAAAATCGTGATGCGTTTATATAAAAACGACATCGAGGTTTTTTCAAGACTTCAAAGTTTTCAAAAAAATACTTCAACAACATTCGAAATGTACAAAAATAAAAACATGATGCGCTCTCTCGAATGGTGAAAAACAACTCTTCATTGAAATTGGATTTTCACATAAATCAGATGCGCTTTTCAAAAACAGTAAGTTTTCCTTCCCATGAAAGTTTAAAAGTGAATTTAAACATTTGATCACCTTGACATTTCAAACACAAAAGCAGCTGATGCAAAAAAACAAAAGGCTTTTACGCCTCCAAACTTATGATTTGTCCCAAATTACTTCCACAGTCACACCCTGACATTTCAATTAGGATATGTATAGTCACCGAATGCACATGGAAAAAAGGGTCAAATTAAAAGAGTAAATATTTGTTTCTTGGCTTTTTTTCCCCAAATACTTTATTGGGAGTTTCGTGAATCTTTTATTTGATTTTCAACTTCGTTTGTCATTGTCTTTTTGCAGGCATCCAACACAAATTTAAGAGTGTAAATCTTGATCTACAGACTCACTGTTGAGTTATACTGCCCACGATGCAAATTCAGAAGTGAAAACCCAAGATTGTTTCCTAAATCTATATAATAAACAATTTGGGAATTTAAACATCTTTCGGAAGTGGGAGAGAAATCTCCACACGCCTTATGTAATATTTGCTTATGTCTTACAACTACAACCTTTTGCACTTTAAGAAACCCCCAAATGCCATTTTATTAATCCGGTTGGCAACAATAAATAGAGAAAAGCCGAATTTAAAGCAAATTAATCGAGTTCAACTATACTTAATGCAGGTATCCAAAAAGCATGTTTAAATGCTTAGTACAGGGTGTCCAAAAGACCACTAACACTAAGGGGTCATTCAAAAAGGACATCCTCAAGAGGGGGGCGTCTTCTAGCTTGTGGAGACGATGTGGACAGGGGGTAAGGAGGGGGAATGCCATTATGGATGTCCACTAATGATGGTATTTTTCAGTTTTTGGTTTTTCTGTTTGTGTTTTAAAGGTCAGTGAAAGGGGCAGCAGAAGAAAATGTGTGCTCAGTCCCAAATGTACTTGTAGGAATTTCGGGGATGTCCATTTTGAATGGACCCTTAAGCTGTTTCAACCACCAATGAAAGAAGCCCATTAGTGTAAATTATGCCATTAACAAACAGCAAAGAGTTATATTTCCTCATTCATATTTTAATCTACTTTGTATACAACCTGTATTCGTTATCATCGTATTAGAAAATGCTTTGACCTCTACAAGGAATTTGCAGGCGCCATTTTGATGTCCAACTTAGTAACGCTGTCATGACAATGTTTTCACTGGATTTTAAAAGATACCTTTTTTTCCCCCCTTGGTATACATATCATTCCCCTCAAAAACCAACACTACTAATGTACTGACAAAGGAACATTTTTATGTCAAACTTGTGTCAAACAAGTTGACATGTGCCCACTTTTGTGACCACCCTACAGCCATACCGAGTCAAAGTTATCAGCTAATGCGATCAAGGATGGGGATTTTTTTTTTAAAATTTTTATTGTCTTATCAGATTATCAGGGTGAGGGTGAGACATTGCCAGTGTTAACAAGGTGTACATATTTGCTATTTCTGAAAAGATACCCGAAATTTGGGTAAGATTTTTTTCAATGAGTGGGAGTGGGAAAATTCGTTACTGTGTGCACCTAGAAGTACTACGAGAGAGAAGTAAGGGCCTAAGGGGGGAGGGGAATTAAGGGGGGTTAAGGAGGATAACCCTAGCCATTTTAGCACGAGTTTTCGAGACACCCTCATCGATCATCGTGCATTTTATCTCGTTTTTTCTTCTCCTCTGGCGCTTTTTAGGGGGGCATTTTTACATGAGTAAACAAAATCATGTAGCGATTTATGCCATTGATTGTGTCACTATTTCGCCATTAAATATTTTAAGCCCTTTATGAGCTTAGTTTGAAAATCTACAGCCAATCTCCCCGTCTCAATGACCACGAATTAACGAGTGTACACACAAACGCACATGTTTGAAATATCAAACGTCGTTCGTGTCAACATGTCTGGCATCTAAAACACCGAGATACATGTCGTGGGGGGAGGGGGGATGGGGGGGGGGGGTTATTTCGTGCACTTGCCCTGTTGAAATAGCAGAAATTAAACAGGATTGGCTCTGGAATTTTAAAAGTTGAAATTTGAAGTTCAGCATTTTTGTTTCACCCCCCTCCTTCCCCTCCCCCCCCCCTTTTTATTAATAAAAACGTATTCCGAGTCTTAATATGAAACATAATAAGGTCGTCACACCAAATAAAAATCTTAAAGAATTTGCTCAAAACCAGATGATGATTCCGAAAGAATTTAAGAGTCAAAATTACATTTCTTAAAAATGTAATTTGAATTTACATATAAAACCATTGGCGGCTCGTAGCAAAAATTAGTGGGGGTGCTGCGGGAACGACAGTGCAGCCTGGAACTATGAAGCCCACAGTTCCATACAAAAAATTTGGATAAACTGGGGGTGCTACTAGTTATATACAGTACAAGTTTAAATAAATAATTAAAGCAAAAAGGACTCGTTATATCTTATCTGTAATATGAAGTGGAAATAGGGGGTGCTGCAGTTCGACAGTGCCTATACACGAGCCGCCACTGTATATAACCATCGTAGTCATTACAGATCCTATTACTGTAACCGAAATATGCATTACCTGCAATCCCTCTTTCTGTCGTCTTGAAAATGTATCATTATTTGAAGAAAATGTTTATTTTTACTATTCAAGATAGGTTATGTTAGATTGTCAGCAAACACACACAAAAACCTGAAGTACCACCATAACGATAACAAAACAATGATGGATTACTATCTGTTTTTTTAATTGGAACGTGTATGTAAAAATTTCATTATCTGAAAACGTGGCTAAACATAATGATTTTGCAAATAAATTTAGCATTCTAAACCAGCGTTTGGGACCCCCTGTGGATTTCTAAACAATTATACAATGCGAGTAGTCGAGAAAATTCATCACTAAAACCTTGCAGGTTTTCAAAGATTGTCAATTTATAGACCTGTGAGGATTTTTAATTTTTCAATACTTTTAAAATGCAATACTTTTAAAATTCATTATACTAAGTCTTCTTATTTTAAGCAATTTAGCAGTGTTGGGCAGTAATTGAATACATCGAATGAATTGAATGAATACTGAGTACAAAGACTAATTTGAACCCTGTCTAATTGAAAGTTTGTGCCACAGTCTCGACATCATCATAATAATAGAGTTTGAGCCATCCAACGTTAACGAAACGATAACGGTAACGATAACGATAAACAGCGCTGGCGGCCCGGAATGTCAAGGACTATACCCTACGCGAAGCATGGCATTCCAATGCCATTCCGGGCCGCCAGCGCTGTTTATCGTTATCGTTTCGTTAAAGTTGACTGGCTCAAACTCTCTATTAGTAGAGAAATTGAGCCAGCCAACGCCTTAACGTTAACCTTAACGTTAGAGGCGGGAAGAGAAGAACCACGCATGCGCACTCATGACATTCAGTTAGTTCATTTAGTAGTTCAGTCCGTGGCTCTTCCCTTCCCGCCTCTAACGTTAGGGTTAACGTTAAGGCGTTGGCTGGCTCAATCTCTCTAATTGCATACACGGAAATTATCCTCGTTTTTGGCTGTCTGTAATAGTGACGCAATTTTAATCATATAATGTTAACAGGGCGTTAGGGGGTACTTGAAAATCCTTGAAATTTGCTCGGAAGTTTTATACCAGCAAATGTCCTGGAATGACTGAAATTTACTGTTGTTTTAGTAGTTTGTATACATGTTTCCGAGTTTAATTCAGGGTGTTAATTAATTCGATGCATATTGATAATGGTGTTGGGAAACCATTTCTTTAACCAATTAATTTGACAAGAAGTAGTTAGACACGAGTGTCATATTTTTTTGAATTTGCTGTCATCGGAATGGTCAGGGAAAATTGTTTTTAAAAGTGTGAATCAGTGGTGTCGTTATGATTTTCTTAATTGTCGATTTGAATGTTTTTTTGACTTGATCTTCATGAGTTGTTTTTGGCTGAAAATCAAAAGCAGGGATCGAGGGCACGTCAAAATATCCCGCTCGAAAAATATTATTTTTCTGTTCTCTCTACTTCGGTGGGCCAACATGATAACTGCAATCGCAGCGCCCCCAAAACTTGTTTTATTTTTGGGGGTTAAGGTAGGCCTAGTGTCATTGCCCCCGCCCCAGAATCTTTTACGTGTTTTTCTCATTTATTTTTATATTTTTGTTACAAAATGCGCACGTTTTACCACATCGTCCTTCCGTCTTCTTCATTACTTCTTCTTCTACCCACATATCTCGTCATTTCGCAAAATTTTCCACTTTCTGGTTACTTCATACACAACGTATATATGGGTGTGTTATCACTCCCACCCCCCGTTTCTCCTCCTCCACCCTCCAAAAAAGCACTCGAAATAAGTTTGTTTTTTCCCAAGAATTTCCACCCTATATCGCATTGGAGAAAACACTATAGTGTAATTTGTTTCCCTGTTTATCATTGAAATCGCTCGTTATATAAGAATTGAATGTGAAAACGGAATTCAACACCCTCTAGTGGCCTATGAGTCTTTCACAAATCTTTTAAGTTTGCATTATACGTCAAAATAAAGATGGCCGTTTCCATGGTCTGCTTGACGCGGCCATTTTGTCATGTTGTGAAAAAACTATACGCTAAATGCTCATACACCGAAAGGGTTTATATCACGTGCTGACATGCTCAACATGGCCACCTTCGTTATATAAAAAAGCGTGCTAAGCGTTCATACGCCACCAGGGAGAGAGTTGTTTTTGTATCATTGGCTGTCATGCTTTTGGCAAGACAGCTATTCAAAATGGCCGCCTCCAATGAGACCATGGGCGCCGCCATTTTGGAAAAATAACGTGCTAAAGGCTCATAGGCCACCTGGACTGTTCTTTTTTGTTCACGTGCTGCCATACTTTTGGTATCCACAAGATGGCCGCCCCCATGAGTCGTATTCGTAGTATGGTTCATATTCAGGATATAGAGATGGTCCAACGTATGACAGATAGATTTGTAAAGGGCAGCTATCAATATTCCGCGAGTGTGACAGAAATTCACCACTCACTAAATTGAGACACGTTGAGGTCCAGGCGCCGCCATTTTTAGAAATACCGTACTAAAAGTTCATATGCCACCAGGGGGTGCTGAACCCGATTAAGGCTAATTCGTGTTGTGGGTGTTTTTAGAGGTTTAGACATGTCTTCGAGGAAGTTATTCGTGAATTTGTTCTCCATCCACTAGACATTTGGCTTTTCTAGAGATTATTTGTACTCGTAAATCCGAAGCATCGAAAACATCGCTGGAAAGGGAAAACGAAGCTCGGAGGTTGAAAGAGTCACCTTCAGGCGTCCTCTACACACACACATTTTAATTTTTTTTTCTTCCGAATCGTCGTCCCTCTCCAGTGGATGATCGGCTTCGATGCGGTGCTCTCTGTCTTTGCGTGTGTGTGTTGTGTTTGCATCCCATTTTTCTTCTTCTTGTTCTCGTGTTCCACAGTGGGCTTGAGGAATAGTTTGGGATAGAGATGTTTAGAGGGATGGTTTTTTTCTTCTCCTTGATTTCTTGTTTTATCCTGTGCAGGTCTCTCTAATTCTTCGTTTGTATTTATTTTTACTGCGCCAGAAGATGAGTCGATCGAGTAAACAACGAGTGGGCGAAAACTCAAAGGATTTAACTCACTCGTTCGGAATGAAAAAAAATGTATTTATGCTTTTGCTAAAGAACGTGAAACGCCGTAGAGGGCGCTGTGAACGATGGCCGATAGAGGGCGCTACCGTGGACTTGAGTAACAAAGGGATATTATACACCTTTTCCTTGTTAAATGGTAATAAGGGGCCAAGAGGGGGGATCTGCTGGCATGTGGACGTCCACTAACGATGTTACTTTTCAGTTTTTGGTTTTTCTGTTAAGTTTTAAAGTTTAAACTCTCATCCGAAAGAGCCACCGAAAGGGAATTTCTCCCATCCGTAAAAATCCCCAACGACTTCGACCGGGGCGCGAACCCCGCAATCTAGGATCGAGAGACGAGCACGTAACCCCACTGCGCTGCGATGGTCCTTTTATCTAATGAAGAATGATAAAGGGCGTAACCGAAGATGGACTTTTTACTAATGAATAGAGGTAGAAGGGTGTTGTTATTCACCTTCTGAGTAATTTGAGTAGTTAGACCACGTTGAAAGTACATGGGGAGGGGAATAGGACGTGCAGTTGTGGTAATGGATTATGGAGAAAAATCATTCTGTCTCGTGTCCACTTGATCGATGATTAACCGCGGAGTTATGTGCCCATTCTCCATCCAGTGCCAATCACCTCCAACGCCATCTTTCGGCAAAGCCATTCTTTTTCGTCGTGGATGGTATAATTCATCCGATAACTGGTTTTCCTCCCAAACGCAATTTCTCGCCTTTTATCCAAAACTTGTGCCAAAAAACCCCTCTTTCCACCGAAATTGTCCCCCGCCGTTTCATTTCGGGATGTGAGCCAGATTGGCGAAATGTTCATTTGCCCTTGGGATGATTTGGCGACGAAATGTCACCTCCTAACCCGCCCGCTATCTTAGTGTCAACCGAAAGGGTTGACGCGTTCACGGTCGTACCAAAGTGTGATTGTCATACATTCATCCGTTAGGCATTTTTTGGGGGAGAAAATACCGCGATTGTAATGTCCTCTGGTGGTCGATATGTTCCTTGCACTTCTTGGGTATTGCGGTTGTTTTAGTTTTTTAAAAAGGAGACAATTCTGCGTGTAACACCCGTGTCCATTCCTTTGGATCTATTGACAGAGTGACACATTGCAGCTTACTGGTTAAATTTCAGGTCTTCGGTTTGAATGGAGTTTTTTTTTTTGAATCTATCTATAATCAGTCTCGCCTTAATGTTGGCCTTGGTTTTATTTTGGACTTTTTGAAAACAAAAAGAAGAAAAGAAACGGCGAGGGCCGAAAGTAGAAGTCATCGAAGGAGGTGTATGGAAACAGCTATACTTGCTATGATAAAGGGGTTTTTCACTACGAAAATGGCCGTCAGGTGGCGTTCGTTGGGACCCTCAGTGTCTCGGGCGTCGTTAAATTATCGTTACAAATAAGCTGGAAAACTGATGAGAAGTTGATTGCCAACTGATGTTTCCTGGTTACTGCTTTGGAATGCGTCAATATTTGATTAGTAATCTATCGGTCATTGCAAATTGGTTAAAT
>JAUJYV010003144.1:0-10717 GCA_033995625.1 Ophyiulus pilosus | reverse complement strand
AAAAAAAATGCACAGAAGTCCAAATCAATAAATTTTAGCTCTTCGCACATTCGTAACGAAAGTACAAAATTTATGATCCATTATTAATTCGAAGACAAGTTGTTACTGTGCACGTGTATTTGGTCTTTAAGCATGTTAGTACAGATTTTCAATCTAAGCAAAGTGCTTGAATGAATTAATTGCTAGAATGAAATTTGAAATCCTCATCAGTTTGCACCAGATTGCTTTTAAATTTGACATTTAAAGATTTCTTTAAACAGTACATCTGTTATATCGACCATTAAAATCAGATGAAGTTTTGTGCAAGAAGCCGGATTATGTACTCCATACACCATTTAATTCAACTTTGAAGTAAAACTGGTTTAAAATCAGGGATTTCCATTGTTATTGCTCCGATTTAATAGCCGATTAAATGAAACATTGATTGGGACAACCGGTTTTCGGGATTATAAAAATCTCGATATTTATGCAAAAAAAATGTCGGCCCATGATCCAGTTTAAAGTACTCGTTCAGGTACACAGTTTGCACTTTCGCTTTTTCATGCCTGTCATTATCACGTGTTTAATGGTGCGTGGCCAAGCTGTTTTTGGTCAATGGTCCACTCGTTTAATCATCGTAATTTTCGATATGCACCAAGTTATCTGGGGATGCCAGCTTGTGGTTTTTTCCTGGTTACAGATAAATCTACGTGTATAAGCAATATAGTGTGTGGTTATTAAACTGATAATTTTGCTATCTGCCATTTTTAAAAATGCGTGGGGATAAGTGGACGAAATAACTAAAGGAGGTACCTTTTCCAGAGGTCAGTTCAAGAATCTGCTTGGAGCATTTTCAGAATGAACTTTTTATATTATTTTAATCGCTCCAAGCTCTTTGCAGGTGTTTCGATGGCAAATTCATGTTTGCATGCTTCGATACAATTATGTATTTCAACTTTGTTTTTATTTTAATTTTTTAAAGTAAAAGTTGATAAAATCAGAAGAGGTTGCAAAGTTGTTGTTTTTTTACCCATTTTGCCTAAAGTATGCATATTTTTAAACTTTCTTTTCAACTTGAGATTTTCGCATTTTGTAAATGTAACATTATTTTCTGATATACGTGGTACTTTACTTAATGCCATATTCTTGTACGCACGAACGTTTAATCTGTGTTTTGCGAAAAGATGGACGTGCCCTCTCCTGATAAGGGAGTGATATCTTTATACCTTTTTCTGCTTCCGTGTAAAATTAATTGCTTCGTGCTTTATGTCAAAGTAGATTACAAAAACCAGAAATGCACTCTGAAGGGTTTTGGAGTGGGAACCATAGGCCTATTTTTCTATCGGCAATACCCTCTTCAAGAGGTATTTTGCTTGTTGACCTTTCATGAATGGAATTCATGCATGGTTGTTAACTTTTTAACCTGCAAAAAAGTACCATTTTGATAAACGATGCTAACAAAATGCTATTTTCTATTGGAAAATCTGAATTAGAAAATTACATATTGAGAATGGCATGGCAGTATTTCTATATATATATCCGCAGCGATTAAATCCAGTCTGCATTTTGGAAAAAAGGCTTTCTATTAATCACCCATTGGCGCGAATGCAATAATTAGAGTGATTTATACGTACAAAGCCCTGTTTAGCATATAGAGTATAATCAGTATGTACATGTGTGTATTATATTGCATGCATGAGCAGGTTTTTTTATATTAAAATATGAAATTTTAATATATTTAAAACATCGAATTAACATAAGTTATAGAAGCAGAATTTTTGAATTTTTTAAACTTTATTCTGCTTTTTTGTGCATGTTTTGCCTCACAGGGCTTTCAAGGAATTTCAATCTATAGGCTGAAGATGTAATAACCTTTGTGGATATGGTGGGAAATAAATTGCTATGCTTTTTGTACGAATTTTATTTTTTTCTTTACAAACTTTACTTTACGAATGCTTTTTTTCGTGCTTTACAAAAAAAAACATGGTAAAGGTGGCTTGCAAACTTTGACCTTGTTGAAATCATTTGGAGTTTTGACGGGTTATGTCAAACACCGTCAAGTGTAATGGAAGATGACAAGCGGTACCAATTAGCGAAAACAGTTGACTACATGTATAGCACGTGAGTGCACTGCCATGACACTAAATAAAGTATAGTGTAACTTTGTTACAAACTTTGGAATGTACTGAGATGTTATCAAGACCTATCTGACTATCGATGCAGCCCGCCAATGATAGTATTTCATGATGCAGTCTCGGTATTATAAAACGCATTTTATGATCATCGTGAACATGAGCGTGGGTTAAGACTTTGACCTCGTTTAAACTCTGCGGTAGATTTATGGCGATTTGTAGGGGTAAATTGGAGAAGTTTTTTTCTTCTTCTAGTACCTGCTTGCGTGTGTTCAGCTTTGTCTAGGACTATCTGGCGTACGTTGCCTTGGTAACCCTTGCATCCATTTCAGTATACACTTTGCCACGTGGTTTTGCATCATCCGTTTTATTTCTCATGATTATCTTTCCGCTTCAAGAATCATGACATTCGTGTGCTTATAGGCCTTCATTCATGGCCCGTTGAACAGTTTTCCCCCCCTTAAAAATGTGGGTGAAAATGTATCCTTAAACCTAGGTTTGGAACAAACACGAATTTATTCAAAGATGTTTTTAGATGAAGGTAAACTGTATGGTGCATAATTGAAAAAAACCGGAAGATTAGTCTACTCAAAGTTTTAGAAAGCCATTTAGAACTGACTGGCGCACAGGCAATGATTTCTGGGAGTTCTGGGCTATGAAAACATCCTATTAATTTCTTCTATAGAAGTTGTCCTTTCTTTCAACCGATTAGTTCACAGTGGGATGCTAAACGAAAAAACTGCGTGTTTCCGATCACCTTGATCTGTGTACAGAAAAGAAGCTAAACCCCTCGTTTAGTTGAAGGATTCTGGAAGGCCTACCCCAGGCTTAGAAAAAATAAAAAAATAACCCTGCACAGCATCCATCCGCAATCTCTAAGAAAATTATTTTAAGCTTGCTAGTCGGGAAATATTCTGTACAAATACGTCGTTTTTTGTGGGAAAAAAAATAGCTGTTTGGTTCGCCTCTGCTGGGAAGTCGTTTAACATGTCAACAAACTATATTTTATAGGAAGGCCTGTCGTTTACATACATTGCAGACTTGCACGCTGCCCATCCAATTTCATAGAGGTTTATGTTTGATAAAAAACCATTGGATGCAGACTATGAATAAAACCTAAAAAAAGCTTTTAATTTACGTTGTGTTGAATCAAAATTTGCATCCACATGTTACGATACAAATTGGAAGAATGCATTCTTAAGATTTTGATCTATAAGTGAAGAAAGTGCATGGTGTAGAAGTACGTGGGTGGCCAATTAGAACATCTGCTCATCTTCACTTGATTAAAATGAAGCAAATGCTATAAATGTCTGGAAAATGGATAAGTGTCAGAACATCCCTATACTGAAATGTGTAATGTATGATTTAATGCAGTTCTTTCCGCCAATCATTTTAATTTTACCAAAAAGTAATCAATTTAATCAAACTTCATAAACTTCAGGAAAGTACAGATGTACGCATTATCAAACAAAATTTGGCTTGGCAGAGTGAGGACTGTAGCTTCGTTCATGTAAATTATACATTTGCGTCTGTTAAAACAATCATGTCCTCCCGAGCAAATCTTAAAATTTCTACCCTAAATTGGGAAAAAGTTTTATTTTTACAGATATATTTTTATTTATACCTTTAAGATTTTCTTCATGTTTCTGATAGTCCAATTTATACAGGATTTTATCATCCTGAACCATCCCTAACAATGCAACTGGTGTGGCGAAATTCGTTCTTCTGAAATCTGGTACTAATTTTGGAATGATAAGATATTTCCGACAGTTTTGTTCACTTTTTACACAAATCCAAGTTGTTCAGGGTTTTATGTGGATCAGCAGGTGCTCCATGACATGCACCCACGAGAAAAAATTCCCCCTTATGTCATGTTTGATTCATTCTCAGACACGGTGTTTTTTTTTTGCAAATTGTTGCCCGTCATAAATACGAGTCGCATAATATTGCACTTCTGCTACCCACACCTTTATAGGTCATAGTTCGCTTTATATTGTCGTTTTTTAAAACTGGATCTCGCACTCAGCGCGAGATCCACCTAAGCTTGATCCATAAAAAACAAAACGTTTTTGGGTAGGAAGCTTTTTTTCCCATCCACAATTTGGCTGGAGACTGTGGAGTGTGCACTGTTCCGTGCCCAATTTTTTTCCTATCATTAGTTTGCATTCTTCGGAGCTGCAGATTGTTTCAAATTATTGTCTGTTATTTGCCAGCCGAACGCTGAAAAGCTAATCTCAGCACACACACAAAAAAATGGTCTTGACAATTGCGTGCAACGATTGCCATGGCCCCGGTAATTGTCAGGCTTTTCGTTTTGGGCCCCCAGGGTTGCGAAAATCAGCCCTCGAGCGAAACTGGCCTCACTCGCCATGGTAGCTCCTGCCCACTTGCATCTGCTCCAAATAATGCGCCACTTCTGCAGAATGTCTGCTTTTACTCTTTAATTTACATAATTTGGGTACTAATACTGTATACTTAGCTTGACAGGCCTATACAACGTGGGCATCACTCTGACCCTAATAATATTGCGAATGCCTCGTCTATATACGGGGTAAAAAATGGTTGAAATGTGTAGATGCGTGCCATCCAGTTCAAAGATAACGTATACCATAAATTGGATCAAAATTGCTCTGGATTCTATTATTGGATCCCTGATTTTGGAAGATGATGCACTCTACCATTTGCAAATGAGTCATCGTTAACGATGCAGAAAATGTGTGTGCGATTATCAAGGTTCAAATATGTTCTGTTCAACAGACTTTTAAATGCAGATACATTTATGTTGGAATTATTGCTAGGGAATTATCAAAGGATTGTTAAAGATTTTAAAGTGTTTTAACCATCAAGATTGGTTTCTTTATTCAATTGCAGCGATTAAGAGCGCGTCTTAATTGGATGTTACATTCGCAATAAATAAATGAATTATGCAATAATTTAAAGTTTTTAGACTCTAGGTAATAAACTTTTTTCTAAATGGGTCCAAGTATAAAAAATTAAGCTAGGTTAAAAAATAGAAAACAATGTAAAAAAATATAGATATACTGCATGTATGAATTATTCATAACTAAACTTTCAAGTGCTTTTTTATGTGTAACACGCTTTTTAAACAGTTAAACATCGAGGAAAACAAAGCCAATTGCTTTATATTTTAACCTTGCAATAAAATCACGAACTCACGTGATAATTAAGTGAAGATATAAACAGCACCTGCTTCGAGTCGTTGCCATGGTGTTACCCAAACAATCTGTCGGTTTACTGGTTTGCTTTGCCTTTTTTATGGTTTAACCAAGTCGCATGCTAATTAATTGGTTTACAACGACGAAGGGTGGCTTGGAAAGGAAGAGAATGCGTTGATGCATTCTCAAATCCATGGTCAAAAATCCCAAAAAACAACTTGTATAATGGAAATATGTTTATTAAACGACATTCTTTGCTTATCGTGCCAAAACATCTGCTTTGGCATTCTTATTGCTTCTTGAAAAAAGATGCTCTTTTTGCATGTAGCATGCATGGACCGAACATGGCTAGTTATAAGGGTGCCAGTGCTGTGAGGTGGTGTATACAGCGTGTGTCAGACTATTTGCCCAAAACATACATCTCTAACTTCATTAACCTCATAAGATGCATATCTCGTAACTTCCATGCACTTTCACCTCGCCTCCTATCGAGCTCTTCCAGGAATCCCGCATTTCATTCTCGTGGTTTAATAGAAATTTTCGCAAAATCTTGATCCCGGGTCAAACATGAGGGCCAATTATGTAATATACGATGCATTGTACGTGAAATTTGCGGAGAAATTGGCTTTGGTGCAAGCGCCGCGCTGCCCTTAGAACGTTGCAGGTTCACCTGACAGGCATCCATCCCTTGGCTAGATGATGTCTAATATAATTTCGCGAAATTTTCGCCTAAAGCTATAATTTTAACGCTGGGGAAGGTCAGAAGCATCGTGCCCCCTTTGGCTGGCTAGCCTTTTTTTCGCCTTGCACAATCGGAGGCCATCCATTTGTTACGCTTCAAACATCTGTTGCCAGAATTGCTCTCGAAAAAAGCCATGGCTGTTTAATAAGCGTGGATAGTCCTTGCCGTGGCGTGCGACCCCCTCAGATTTTAAACAATCCCCTGAAAAATCTTGGATGCTATCAAAAGGCTTTTCAAGTGTCGAGCTTTTAAGTGTCGCCCTCGAAACTGGTGGACAAATTCCTCTTGCTATAAGGCGGTGTTTTGTGCAGAAACACAGGAAGTTGCGATTTGCATGGAAGTGCTACTTCCCACCACCACACATCTAGAGGCTTTTTTTAAAAAAAAACTTGTTTGTGTAACATGAACATGCAATCTGAGGTTGTGGTGGCGGGTTTCTTGTTTAGGACACGAATTTTGAAAGTGTCGACAGATTCTAGACTGCAACTGTCTGCAAGCATTGAACTATTAGGAATAACAGCAAAAATTTCAAAGCAGAAATAATCTACTTAAGTATTCTTTGCTGCTAAAGTACACATGTCCCGCAATTTAAGACTGCATCTAAAAAAATTGCTGAAGTAAAAGTTGTGCTCATCAGCTTATGACTTAGACTCAACTCCTGTTTAATCCATACTGTACATTGCTATTCATGTTTTATGGGTTTGCGCTAAAAACGTTAGCTTGTTATTTAACTGAAATAATGTGGGGAAGGTTAGACTGATATGAGGAAGTAGTATTTTATGGTTGAATATCCATCACAATAGGACTAACGAAATAAAAAATCTGCTGGCATTATATTGCAGACATAGCTTTGGCTTTCTCCAAAAATCTCATTAGTATAATAACGCCGTTTTCTGTGGAAAAAAAAATATTTATGCACTTAATAGATAAACATTAACTTATGAAAACAAGCAGAGCTTTGCATCATGCGCACAATTGCAGCAAGCTTTGTAGAGGAATGTGAAACACAATAATTGCATAACAACAATACAGTAATGTTTTCCTCCATATCAAGGAAAAATAACGATTGCCATTTATCATTGGATAAGCTAGCTGAAGAGGATTTTTACTAAATCGCTTTTGGACTTTTTGGGCGTTCACACACTAAGAATGACATTTTTGGAGAAAAAAAATCCTCTTTATTTGATGGCTCAATAAAGATAAAAACGCTATGGTATCCATAATCCATTCAAACGGAGGATTTCTTATTACACATTTTGTACAGTGCTTATTGCACATTCAATAACTTCGGAAGAGGTTTCATACACATGCTTTCCATAAACTTTGTGTCTATAATTTAGTTACATTTCGAAATATAGATTGAAACTTACCAAAAGCTAAATAGTTTTTCTACTGTAGTTGTATTCCTATTTTCGGTTGTTTTGTCTTCGAGTTCTATATTCAAAACACAAATATTTTGTCTGTGGATAAGTTGTTTATTAATTTCTGCTTTTACATGTATTGTAAACTATGAAAGTGATGAAAGCAATACGTTGCTCACATTGTGTAAGATCTATAAAAACAAACAATGAAAAAAAAAACGAATAGTTTTTAAGTAGATCAGAATGAAAAAAATAAATATAGAGAAAAAGTTGACAGGGTGGATGGCGTGTTGGTTGCTTATTTTTGGAGTTCTGGTTTCTTCAGGAATTCGTTTCGCACGCGTGCCTTGCTGCATGTTTCGTTGGACAGACTCGTTTCTTGAAGAGTAATTTAGTGCCCGCCCCAAACGACTATTTTTGCACTACTTGAAGTAGCTTCCAAAACTTAGCTCAGTAATGACCAATCAGGTTTTCTGCCCTGAAATATTTAATGTGTGTGAGTTGAGGCGAATGTTTGCGTGATGCTTCAAGATGATCTTGGTAGACCAGGTAGCCAAAGAGAAAGTCGACAAAAAAAATATCAGAAAAACTGGCTCCGAACTAGGTAATTACTAGACAGCTGTAACAAACTAGTGTTTTAGGAGAACTTTAAAGGGTTTTAGGGAGGAGACAGGTGGGAATAAAGGGAAATGTTAGTTAATTTCTTAGTCCTCTGCAATGTCCCCGGGCAGGGTACCTTCGAGCAAACCTTCTCTGAAACTGTTCAATGTGCGGTCTTCAGAATGACTGTTGAAATCCACACACCAAAGTTGCAGAAACTATAGCCCTTGCTAAGGCATAAGGAATATTGTCAATAATTAATACTGAAGAGGGTACGATTTTTATACCAGTTGCGCAAGTATGAGAGAAAACCTAGGGCAGATTTTACAACTGACTAGCCATAGGCTGGCAATGGTGTTAGTCGGCCTATTTGCTTTTTAAGATAATTATGACCAATGAAACATTCATTTCTTCAAGCCATTTATTATTGGTTTAAGTGAAAAGCAAGCCATCTTTGATGTCGGTTTTGCTTCTTTAAACCCAGAAATTGTCCAGTACTATCATTATATTAGATGGAAAATACCAAATTACCTTAAGGCTCGCGTTTGTTTGCTTCTATGTAACAAGTAACAATAAATGGTAGTGATTATCAGTAGTTAACTTAGGGTAAATGTTCTTTCACAACATTTTATGATTTGAAAAATGCACTTAATACGATATCGAGGTGAGACCATTATACTTTCTATGAATTTTCCAATTTGCTTACAATTGCTACGTGACTAAAATATTACATTTTCAATTTTAATTGAAGGAAATATATGAAGAAAATAAGGAATTTTAATTGAAAATGTACTATTACGAGTACTGTATATTTACTATTTATAATATCTAGACAATTGTAAGCAGTATTAGACTACAGCAAATTATTGTTTTTGTGATACAAAAATGCATATTTTAATATAAATAATAATTATCTTCAGATAACATAAGGCCGTAATTCTTTCACAGCATTCTATGATTGAAATATGAAATTCTTGGAATCTCTTCAACAATTAATCTTTCAATTTACTAAGACCAGCAATAGGGAAACACACTAAATGTAGACAATGTACACACGAGGTAGGAATTTTCAGGTGCATCGTTTCAGGTATAATATTTGGGAAAATGTATGCAAAATATTCAGCTAACGAAAAATATAGAACTGGACGCGCAACTTTGTTGACACGTGTATCCAAATATAAGTTTCTTGGTCACATGTATCCAGATGTAGGCGACTACGGTGTTGCCAAATAGCTGGATACATCCATTCGGCGATTATCGTCTTGACTGTACATGACTTAAGACACTCGTTTTTAGAGATTTTTCTATATATGGGGGAAAATGTTTGTCTTATAATTAATGAAATACTTTATGTAAATAAGTGCCACAGCACAGAAATGAATTAAATTTCCAATTGTTTTATTTTAAAATGTAAAGTTCAAAGTCAAAAACGTCACTCAACAAGAAAGGGATGCTTATGATTGAAGAGACACCGTAAACCAGCTCGACGAATTTGACTTTTAGGGTGTGGTTTTCGAAGACTTTGCATCCAGTCACGTCTTCCTGTTATACATAAACCAGAACCTCCACTATACAGATGGAACATGTCAGCAAACGACTCTAAAAGTTTTGAGAAAGTGAAATTCCTGCGTTGGGAAAATCTGTATCTTTGTTTGTAGCTATGTGGCGTATAGAGAAACTTTCCCAAAGAAACGTATATATATTCCAGGGAGGAAATGGGGCTAGATTGACCCCAAAAGAGAACGAACAAGCTCGAATGCTCCTAAAACGGATGTTGACTTTACGGAGATGCGATTTTTGACTCTGCTTTTATTTGAATGCCGATATGCGAAACCCCACTTGCTTATGCAGCATTGTCATTTCTATTCATAATGTTGCGTTTTTTGAATCTTTCTTCAAAGGAACATTCGAAACATTGGCCAGGTACTTGGTAGTCTTTGACGTTGTTTCATTACTGTAAGCATGATGAATTTGGCACCATCCTTCTACTGCAGAATAGACTAGTTATGCTCTACATTAATCTTTGGTGAAGTCAGCACAACATACAGTACATATACAAGCATTTGTTGTATATGGATTGTAGACCGTTGATGCATAGGGTCTTGAAAGTGAAGTGGAATCCCTCAAGCATTGGCACCGTAGCCTTAACTTTATCTACGCTTTATAGTGACCTTATCTATGCACTTAAGCGGAAACTGTAAAATGCATGTAGTGCTCTGCCTCAGAAATCCTAACATTTGTACATGTTCACTGTATATATTTTCGTGTCGCCACTGACACTGTGCATCACTGCATAAGAGTTGCTAAACCTGTAGGCCTGTTTTATGGTGTTTTCAGTGTAATTTCAAGCATGCTGCTCACTTTAAACATGGCAGGTGTGGGTTTATGATAGACACATTCCATATCATTAGACTGCAGGTTCTTTGTTTGGGTTCAATTTGCAGTAATTAAGAAAATAATGTTTATCTTTAATTGATGGTAGTTAAAAGTATTGACAAATCCCCTGAGTTGCAACTCATTAGTCTTTGATCAGATTTCAGACTGAAGTACGATTTTGAAAAAAAAAAAAATCTTGTTTGTTTTGAAACGCGGTTTGTTCATTTAATTGTAAAGTTATAACATAATGACATGCATGTTTTGTAAACATGGCATTAAATAATACCGGTTTAACTTCGCGTAGTAAAACATTGGCCTCGTACACGTGCGCCAACCCAACTGGGTGGTTTT
>JAUJYV010003143.1:0-10718 GCA_033995625.1 Ophyiulus pilosus | reverse complement strand
TGGCGAATATTGTTCAAAACTTGCAAAACGACTCTTATTTTTGGGAGGCAATTTTTAATAAGTTCAAAAGTCTTGTCAAAAAATTACGAAAAATTGACTGTAAATTTTATAGCATAAGTTTTGCAAGAACAATGCGAAAACGTGCTTTAAATTTAAATATTAATTAATGCATAAAACAAATGAATTTTATTGTTTTTATGTGTTTATAATTTAATACTTATGTCATTCTCTACAAATACACTTGAATCTGCACTCTAAACTAACTTTTTCAGTCCGTTTAGTGATCTACATCGTTTGAATAAATGGCTCCAAACTTTAGCCAATCATCATGCACGTGACACTCTGCGTGTATGGTGCCATGGTTCGCGAATATTGCAATAGATGGCGCCAGTTATCAAGCGTCCACCATCGCAGCGTTTGATTTGAAAATGGTTTCGGACGAGGAGTACGCTAGGAAAGTTTTAAATCGTTTAAACGACCAAAGAAATGACATAAAATACTGCGACGTCCGCTTAAAAGTATCCGGCCGGCATTTGGCCGCACATTCGTGCGTTCTGGCCGCCTGCAGCCCGTTTTTCCAGAGCGTTTTCGAGCGTCGGAACCAGATTTCGGTAAGCCTAACCTCTGGAATCCTAGAGCTTGACGTTCCTGGAATGTTGGGACCTTTGGTAGGACTTGAAAGCGGTGGCTTAGAGGCCGTACAGGGCCTTTTAACGTACATTTACACCGGGGAGATAGACTTAAATACAACAAATGCCAAATTGGTCATCCAGCTTGCAGATGTTGTGATGCTGGATGGCTTGTCTGCACTGGCGAGAAACTTTCTTCAAAGTACCATTTTGCCATGCACTCCCAAAACCGAAGGTGAAACATCCAATGTTCCCCAAGAAATTTTTGTTAGACATTCGCCCATAGGTGCCGCACATGAACCTGACACTCCTAAGACCACGGTGGACTCGCAAAAAATAAGTAGCGACTCACGTAAGAAGCGGTGCCGAGAAGTTCATAAACGCAGATCAAGGGAAAAGTTTGTTCTGAAAAACATTACACAACTGAGAACATTGGCAGTACCTCGTAAAAACTCCAGAGGTAGTGATGCCGACCTCGAAAGTAGTGAGGCATCGTTAATTGGCCTGGCAGGGCACGAGAGGACGTTCAAATGCCAGCAGTGCCCTTTTGCGTCAAACAACACTCGTGAGATCCGCGAGCATCGCAACATACACTGCGGCAAAGCTTACGTGTGCAATTGCTGTGGATTCATAGCATTTCAGGCCCATCAGCTGTTGGACCACATGCTAGAGGAGAAACATCCCGAAAAAGTGTGCAGTTTGTGCGGCTTCAAAGCGCAGACCATCGCCAGCTTCGAAGAACACTTACACAAGCACAACGACAGGAAACCGTTCTTCTGCGCATCATGCAGCCTGCGTTTTCGGACACGCACGGCTCTGTCCAAACACGCTACCGCTCTGAAACAAACGGCGGGCACATCATGCTGTCAGGCATCCAAGACTAAACCTCAGAACGGGGAAACACGGCAGAGCACGTTGGGAGCTATTGTTCGATTAAATCCTGCAACTCAAGCAAACCACGTATCCCGCGCAGCCGAATTACAGGATTGCAAAAAGCACATATTTTCACGTGTAAAACTCAAACCTTATCAATGTGAATTTTGTGGGCAGAAATTTTCACATGAAAAACATAAGAAGATTCATGTTAGGATGCATCACTTTGGCAGAAATCTGCTGGAGCCTAGTACACAGCTATAAAAATGATGAAAATAGAACAGCTTTACCTCAATTATGAATTTTGTTTTTCGTATTTCAACCGAGAAATGTGTTTTATAATAAATATGATTTGTATAACAGATTGTAAATCTGACGATATGTATAATGCTATACACACGATGAATTGTATCAATAGGGAGCAATACATAGGATTACTAAACCATATGTTATCATATTGCCTAATTCAGTAAATGTAAAAATAAACAGTTTTGTCTTTTAAGTGCTGTCTTTTAACTTATTTATAATCATGGGTAGAAAGTTGAAATTTATCAAAATCCAGTATGTAAATCCCTTTGTTGGTATTACTTATTAAAGTAAAAACAGTTGTTCATGTACTTGAGGCTTGTTAATGCAAATATTACCTTCAAAGTAAAACTAGTTTTGATTGTTTAGGATAGATAGATGTTAATTTTATAGATAGTAAAACAAATTGATTATCACATTTTTGGTTTATTTCACAGATTACAACTATATCAACATCAACTTCGAAATTTCAAGAAAGCAAGATCAAGACATTCAAGCTGTACGTAGAAAAGGACCATGTAAGAAAGGTATGCTGACTTACACAGGTATAAATGTGAAGTGCAGCTGGCACCAGCCTCACTAACAGGCTTGAGCGTAAGAAACGATTTGCACAACATTATGAAAAAAAAGATATTTAAATAGAAAATATCGTAGGGTTTTACTTCTCGCCTTCTTCAACTCCGGCTTGAGTCATCAGTTCACCAATGTTTTTCTCCAAATCATCTATGCGAGTACCCATTTCGTCAAGTGCAATCAAAAATTAAGGAAAAATTTATAAGTAATTACACAAAACTTCCACTTAAATTGCGAAACTGTCAAACAAAAGCGTAGTGAGATTTTGGACGCCCCCTCCTGTAGCTTATAGGCTTGACCCGGCAGCGGGGTCAGATGGCTTTGCACGGACAAACAAAATCGCAGATACCCCTTTTGCAAAGACGCATCAACCGCATTTATATAAAAAGGATATTTCTTGATACTATCTGGTCTGACATTGTTTGAAATTTGTCTTGCATTTGTTGAAGCAAAGTTTGCACCTGGAAGAAAACGCCGGGTCATTTCAAAGGTAAGACAAGATGAAACGAGTAGGAAAATATCCCAACGTAAAGTCTACTAGCTATATTTACGTATTGTGTTAAGTCTTGAAAATTTTTCGGATCCGATGATCCAGCATCTTGATTTTTATCAGGTCCAGGACGCATTTCTTGCTTGGTGTCGGCCATTTTAGCTTTGATATGGACGGCAGTGCTCATGCGCGCGCTTGTCAAAATAACAAGAGATTCGGTCGCGCTCACTAGATGGCACACAAAGCAACGGCTGGAAAATGGTTCATAAATTGAACGATAGATGGGGACACAATCTCTATAAATGTTCCATCATATTTTGAAGTTGGTTGTTACATTATTTGAAAATGCCCGCGATTTTAAAATTTCAATTCTCTACATTAGAGAGTTTGTGCACGCTTTCCGTATTTCCTTAAAGTTAGCCTTAAAGTTAACGACAAAAAAAGATAATAAGAACCACGCATGCGCAGCCATTACGTTCAGTTAGTTTCATTTAGATGATCACGTAATGAAAATATAAAACGTCAAAAAAAGAACGAAAGAATGTCATTAAAGTTGATAAAAATGTTTAAAAAAAAAGGCCAAAAAATAACGAAAGAGTGTGGTTAAAGTTCGAGGATAAACTAAGTGTGACGTTAAAAATAAACCCATTAACGTGATGGCCGCGTATGCGCAATCTTAAAAAAAAACAGTGCTGCCAATCTCGTTATCGTTATCGGTGGCATGAACAAACTCTCTATAATTGACCATTTTCGCAAGCCAACGTCTTTATACATGCCTTAACTTTAATGGCGGAAAGGGAGGAGTCTCTTATTGAACTACACAATAAACCAACTGAACGTAATAGGTGCGCATGCGTGGTTCGTCCCTTCCCGTCATTAAAGTTAAGGTATGTGTAAATACGTTGGCATGCTAAATCTATTAAAATGTCTTAATCTTCCTCTTAATATATCATATATTCATACCTAACAACCATTATAGAAATAGATGTAGTCATTCAATACCCCTGACTGACTTTGTAACAAAAGGGATACTTACTATTGCTCCTTCTTTTTACATGCGATTAGACAATAGTCTTTCTAGTAAAAGTCCACCTATTTTAAATGATGCCTAAATAGCTACTGACGTAGGAACAGTCTCCTGAAAATGGGTACGGCCCCCTACCATATTGTATCAGTCATAGCACTGTAGGGTATTGAATTGAATTAAGTTCTACATAGCATGTGAAACTAATTTTGATAATTATAATGGTAGCGAAACAAGCACAAATCAAACCATGTCGAAACCAAAGCCAAAAGCGCTTTTAATTGCAAAATGTGACGGTTATTAAATTTGTTACATTATTTCTGGACTATTAGGAAACCTTGGTTTGTCGTATATCCCTCTATATCTTAATTTATTATTTAAAATAATTGTATAATATTATTTTCAGTAAATTAATACTGAAACGTTAAATTAAATCATTTCATAGGGAAGCATATCTATTGGATATAGTAGATGACGTTTTTGGAATGGCGTACCGTTACAAGCTACAAGAATCCGGCAATGTAGTTTCTTGCTTCAACACTGTGTGTCTAACTGTATTTCCGGATACTCCCAATGTAGACAGACCCGCACTGCATATGTGCTGTCAAAAATTGATTTGCATATAAATAGATGGCGGATGGATATCCTTTTCTGGGCGATAGACAACCTTGGCAGATTTTGAATTCATGCACCATTTTTGGACATTATTCTAGTTGGTCCGTTTGTTTAGCCTATTGAAATGTGCGATGAAGGCACAGCTGTTCGCCAATTTCTATTCTTCTCCTTTTATAAGAATATGAATTTTTTTTTTCAATCATTCCATGTCTCATTCTCTCACTCTTTTGCAAACGTAGCCAAGCGTAATCAAAATGGGCATAATAAATAACGCCACAGTCAGAATTAAAGTAGTTTATTTCGGCGGCGAGCTTATTGTTACAAGTAGGCCCCTATTATTACACTACATTATTCACACAAGCAGCAATATTTATGGCATTTTAGCAGGCACACAAACATTTATGCCTTCCTTCGCAGCTTACGCGCACCGTTCTCAAATGGTCGAAAAGAAAAATCTTTCCAGAAAAAAAAAAATAATAAATAAATAAAAAAAGATTATTCGTCCCCACCAAAAAATAATGAAATTTCAAAATAGTTATTCGTCAAGTTGCCCGGGTAAAAACTGCCCAAACAAATTGCTCTTGGCCATTGCTAACGTGGGAAATACTCGTAATCAAAACGAAATCAACTGTCAGCTATCCGAGAAAATTGAAAAAAGGCGTATTTTTGCTTTTTTTCCCCTCCAATTTTTTTATATTATTATTTTGGCATTTATAAATTGTCTGGGTGCTGTGAAAACGTTAAAAACTTAACCGAAATCGCATGTGTTTTAACGTTTTCGCCACGCTCCTACGAAATCGGACAAATAATAGCCATAAAGTTATATTTTATCACCTGAAAATCAGCTGGCCGAATAATTGCTTTGCTTCTCGTAAATACGCTTACCCTAATTGCTTTTGTTTTCAAATTTAAAGTCAAATAATTTGACTTTTAAAGAAAGCCGCCATCTTGGCGAGATTCGAACACGTGACGTCATACGTTCCTGAAAACGAGCTTTTTGAATTTTAGATGTGGGACCTCCCCCCTCACCCACACCGGAGCTGATTTTATGGTAATCAATTCCGTGCGCGTGCGTACAATCATATCCGCCGAAATAAATGTTTCCGGTTGGAACTATAGTAGCATGTCCAGTCAATGAGGTAACATGGTTTTAGAACTAGTGTGATTCAAAATGGCGGCTTGACGGCTTCCATGACCAAAATTCAAAACTTATGTCCTTCAATTAATTAACCTAGTCAGATTAAAACTTGCAATCGAAAAAAATTCTTGAACTTTGAGGAATTTCTTGAAACAAAGCAAAAGTGATCACTGCAAGCCTACAGTTCGAAACTACAAGTCGTTCAGAGAAAACATGGGTGGAACACGACATTTCGAAGTTTATAAACCACATGCAGCATTTCAACAGTTTATTGACAGTAAGTCCTTTTTCAAGAGGTTTTCAGCATTTGAGTGTTGTATTACCAATTATAACTGATCTCATTCCTCTTTCATTCATGCTTTTTTAACCCAAATCGAATGCTTCTATTGTTGGGTATATATATATATATATGTACGTATGTATGTTTTGAGGATTCTTGCATTCTACCAACTTTAAAACCATGAAACGCATTATCTTAAGACGTTTGTTTTGTCCGAGTTGTGGGGTCAGTCGTTTTGTAGGCATGATTTACTCCAATTTTTATGATAATTTGATCAAAGTTTGTGCAGTCTTTGTAGTAGTAGAAACATATCATTCTAACATAGCAAAATCAGCCAATCAGGGAACTAATCGTGAACAAAAAAGCATCTTCACATAATTTTCTGAACAGTCTTAGGCAGCTGGAATGTCATGGAAATGCCATGGCATGCTAGCCAACTAACACTATCCTGCCACCTAAAAAGAACTCTAAACAGTTTTACCACATTTTAAAAATAATTGTGGGCACTTTAATTGATGGAAAACATTCTAAAATGATCGTTAAAATAACTGTGTTCCAATATAGGCTTTTAGCACAGTTGTTAAACACGTTCATTTGGGACACTTTTACAACAATTAAAATTAATAAAAGAAATTCCTAAACGCATTTTTAAGGCCGAAAATAATTTTCCTGTGATGTGATATATGTAATATGTATGTTGAATTTCACTTGAATTTCAATTAAAATATGGTCTCATCATATACAATTTTACTGCAACATGTACAAGTATGAGTTTAATTCGATAACGATACTTGTAGCCTCACAATTGGATTTCAACCGATTTGGACTGTTGAAATATATTCCGTGACTTGGGCACTTTATAGAAGTATTTAAAACTTATACAGAGCATGTTTTTAGACCACACTTTTACAATGTACACCTATAAATTCTATTAATTCTTAAAACTGAATATTTCTAACATATTGGATCCTCCCTCAAAGTACTATAGTTTTCATCAGAAAATCAAATTTCTCAGATTTTGTGTTCTAGCCACTGCCTGTATATTGCCATATCTTCCCTCGAGGCGCAGGTCAAACAAGGGTCGTCCATTAACGGCCCAGTTCAATCCAAAGTTACACCCTCGCCATTTCCCCTCCACCACGACTTTAATTATTCTTTTTCTTGGCATTTTTTGTGCATGTACTGCTCTACCTGTTTCGCCTGGCGCGCCATATTTCTTGTCATAATGTTGGCATATATTCTTCAAAAAGCGACATTTAGCTGAGGGCATTGGCTGAACGGCGTTATTTACATGCTATCATTAGGGGTTCGGTCCGCATCACGCTCGGCGGCTTTTCCATGCTCGTAAATCCGAGCTAAAGCTTCGTATATCTGTCAGCGAATGACAAGCCAGTGTTACATGTCTGGCTATTACGTGCCAAAGCGCCATCACCGGCCATCCAACAACAATGGCCGAATAATTCGATATAAAAAGCCGGGTTTTCTGTCGTGTTTTTTCGTCCTTCACTCCTCATCATTCACCCTCACACACACACGCACACACACACCCCCTACCACGAAGTTCCGCCGCACACCTGTTGTGCCTTTCGCCCACCTTACTCTCTAATAAATACCGATGGGGAAATTTACGTCAATAATCCATATAACGATTTCGCAGAAGTCATATATGGAAACTGGGCGCTTAATTTACGGCCGACTGCAATGGAAGTCTGAGCATTTGGAGATATGGAGGAGGGCCCTGGCGCGGGCCGTATATTAATTTCTGCACAATTTATTCCTGGCTTGCAAGAATGAAAAAAGGGAAATAATTATACCCACCGAAACGAACGATTTAATTGTTTTTTTCTTGAAGTTATTACGCACACATTCTTGGAAGCTGTTGCATTCCGAGGAACAAGGAGCTTTCTTCGCAAAACGCATGCAGAGTTTTAGCGACGTTCGGGTTTAGGACGCTTCATGATGGTACCGAAAAAGTGGTTTTTAAACAAATCAATGGCCGAAATGCGAGGGATGAACATTGTTTCTTGCCTGCAGCGGTCTGAAATGTGTGAGAAAGTTATGCATTCGAGTTAGCCCCATTAAGCGAGTGTCCCGATGACGAGCTGCTTCGTTGCTAAATATCCAGAAAACATACACAGATAAAGTAATGTTACAGTAATAACCATTTGTTCAAATGCCTTCATTCACTTCCTGGATGTGGTACTTGAGGCATCGGGATTTGCCCGATTAAGTGGCTGTCCAGACGATATATATGCGATGTTTCATTACTGTATGTACAAACCTTCAAAAACAAACAAATGTTTCAGTAGCAATCATTTGTTCAAATGCCTTCATTGGCTTCCTGTATGAGGTACCTTGAGACGCAATGGGACTTTAGATTAGGGAGTATGTGTTCTATAGTTAGCCCCATTAAGAGAACTGATGATGCGTTGGTTTATTGGTAAATATGCAGAAAACATACAAAAACAAACTGGTGTTACAGTAATAACTATTTGTTCAAATAACTTCATTGGCTTCCTGCATGAGATATTTTGGTAGGCATCTGCATTTTGGTCCAATTAAGTAGCTGTCTGGACTTTATAAACGATGCGATATGTCATTAATATACAGATGCATGGTTTCAGTAACAAACATTTGTTCAAATGCCTTTATTAACTTCTATGTGCCTTGGGAGCCATATAGGGAATTTTGCCCGATTAAGTATAGTTGTCCAGAAGATGCGATGTTTCATTATAGTATATATGCAGAAAATATATAAAGACAAAC
Organism: Ophyiulus pilosus; assembly: GCA_033995625.1. Classification (NCBI taxonomy): domain Eukaryota; kingdom Metazoa; phylum Arthropoda; class Diplopoda; order Julida; family Julidae; genus Ophyiulus; species Ophyiulus pilosus. Next base: position 2,024 of record JAUJYV010003143.1, on the reverse strand, counting down.
TAATGTGTCAGTAACAATCATATCTTCAAATGCCTTCAATGTTTCACTCTACGAGATATTTTGGGACGTATCGCGATATCATTAGACAGTTTTCGCATGGCAACGTCTTTATACTTACCTTAACTTTATGGCGGGAAGGGAGGAGCCACGCATTGCACTACCCAATGAACCCAACAGAACGAAATGGGTGCGCATGCGTGGTTCTTCCCTTCTCGTCATTAAAGTTAAGGCAAGTATGAAGACGTTAGCATGCTCAAATTTTAGAGAGTTTGAGCCAGCCAACGCCTTAACGTTAACTTTAACGTTAACGGCAGGAAGGGAGGAGCCAAGGACTTAACTATCCAATGAATTAACTGAACGTCACGCGCACTCATGACGTCCATTGAGTTCATTGGGTAGTTAAGTCCGTGACTCCTCACTTCCCTCCGTTAACGTTAAGGTTAACGTTAAGGCGTTGGCTGGCTCAAACTCTCTATTGTCTATTATCATTACTTAACTTTATTTCGGTTCATAAGATTAATTATATACAATTTAAAAAAGACCAACATGATTGCCATTTTTTTTAAAAATTGTTCGTTATAAATTGTAAACGTGTTGATGTTTTAATTAGCTTTCTCTTTGAGCCAGAAAAGACAACTCAATAGGACTTGTTGTAAATGTTGTCATAAAACACCTGCAACACACGTTTAAAAAAGACACTTGATTAATCTGATGCATTTTCAAGGTGTACTACAGATTTACTCGGGCAAAACGTGATTTTTTTAATGATATGTATATAAAATACCTGCCTTACTATATTAAATCGTGCATGGTATGTGTTAAATTAGCTACTGTATTATATTTAAGAATTTTTTAATATACGTATTAAAAAAAAAGTTATTTTGAATTTTATTTTACACTTATGCTGAGTCTAAAGTATCAAGGTGTCTACAGAAATAGATCATACTATTCATTTCTTTTTCTGTTTTTGGTTATCACACCAAGGATGCGCGATATTAAAGTAATTTTGAAATTTTAATTTCATTTAAATTTCCCTCCGTTTTGGATATTTGTATTCCTGGACTGCTACACGTTATCCTAGATTTAGCATTGGTACAATCTCAGCAAGGCTGCTATTCTTTTCTCTATTTTCAAATATCACAAAATAACCAAGGGCTTCAATTGTCTATTTAAATTCCAAAAAGCTTCAATAGTTCACATTTTAGCGGAAAAGAGTCGAGCATTTGTTCAATTTTTAAAAAACATTACTCGTGGAGTTACAATCACGTGCAAAACGAAATTACGGAAGCCTAGCGAGGCACTATCTCAAACCAGACACTAGACATCGGGCTTGTTTAATTTACTTTGAAGTTTCGTTTTTTTGACTTTAAAAAAACCAATTTCGTTTATTTATATTATCTGCTTGCAGAACAGAATTATTTTTACAAAAATGAAACTTCAAATGCCAACACCATAAAATATTCAATTTGAGAATATAATTAACGATTATCCTTTAGACTTCGACAATTCAAGGTTTTAGCTGTCGTTTAAATCCTTTATTTCGATTGATGAATAACACCACCTGGTTGATGGAATGCAAATATTGAATTTTTAATTTTTCATTGTTTAAATACCTAGATTACGTCACTGGTGATTAGCGAAAGCGAAACCTTCATGCAGTTGGTTTCAAAACAACTGCATAAACGCCATATATTATGTGCAGTTCGCATTAGGAATTTCTCTGGTAATCCCTGAATTTGCAAATGCTGACAGAAGACCAAATAGAAATGTGTTAATAACACGAGGACCTCCTGCAATTTAATTAGGTAGGTTTGACATTATTTCTATGTAAACTTGCACACAATTACAAATAAATATAATGCATGGGGAGGATGTGAATTTTTAAGGATGAATGTTTATACCACTAAGGGATGCTATCTAAATTGATACAATGGTATTTAATTCATTCGTACGGTATTGATAAAGTATTCCTTTTGCAGTTTTTATTTTAACTGGAAATTGTGTAGCTATCGTAATCGGTAAAA
>JAUJYV010003142.1:0-10718 GCA_033995625.1 Ophyiulus pilosus | reverse complement strand
CTCCCATCCGTAAAAATTCCCACCGACCTCGACCGGGGAGCAAACCCCGCAACCTAGGATCGAGAGGCGAGCACGTACCCCACTCGACCATCGGCGTCGGCGCCTTGAAGTGATATCAACCATTAAAGGATTGGTTTGGTCAACATTAGAGAGTTTGAGCAAGCCAACGTTAACGAAACGATAACGAGAAAAGGTGCTGGCGGCCCGGAATGCCATTCCGGGGCGCCAGCGCTGTTTCTCGTTATCGTTAACGTTCTCTGGCTCAAACTCTCTATTGAGGAACTGTCAAAGAGTAAGTCAACATAGTTAACAAAACGCACAAAAGGTTTTGTGTTCATGCTGAACAAGTACACTAACAACAAAGTCCTTTATAAACGCAAATAACAGCTACTGTTATTCCATTAGCATTCATGTATACAGTATGCCAATGCACGTACACGCGTCAAAACCCTCGTCAACGAGGGGCAAATGTGACAAACGTATTGAAAACAACCTCGGGACAAAAGTTCAAGGTCGCCACGTAAAAAAACTATCTCGTTTCAAACGAGTTGGTAAGCTATGGGTGCTGCAAATTAAACACGTCTACCGCATTCTGAACTTGGCGTGAGACTTTCGGAAAAAAACAACAGTGAATTTCGATAAGTATTATCAGCAATTTCCGACAGGTGGGTTTACATTAACTAAATCTTGCAAAGAAACTTGTTGACAAATGCAAAAGCGACAAAAAAATGCAGATGGATTTAATTGGAGAAATTGACCAAAAACTCCCAAAAAGTCTATATTTTTTTCTGGTCTAATTTAAAACACAGAATGGCATAAAGCCCAAAACTTCTGTATGCGGATTAGATAAAGTAGATAAAAGTTTACAAATATTAATCAGGCCATATCATAATCAGATTCTTCTCACAGGTCCACAGGAAACCAACTCTGTTAAAGCCTTAGAACAGGACAAGCATCCCTAAACTTGCATTATTTGAGGTTAAACTGTCTGCACATCCAGTCTAAGTTGCGGCATCCTGGCTGATCAAAAACCAAAATTTATCTATTGTCGACCTACATTTCCATTTTTTTTCTTCAATTATATATAACGCAACCCAGTTGAACACAGTGCAACGACTTTGCAGGACGAGTCCAAACGAGACAGTCTATTCGCAGGCATGCCAAGGCACGCCTCGATGCTTAAGCAAGATTACACCAATTTACCATTTAATCTAATTAGCAACTTTTAATCGAACTTATGCTCCTGCTAGCTTGAATAAGACAGCTATGCATTAAGCATGGGGTCGGTTAAAACTTCAAGCCATGACAGCTCACTAACTTATCGATCTTACGAAACATGTTATGTATAAAAAAGCTCGCTGGTTTTATGGATTTAATTGGAATTCAATTTTCAACCTGGCCCACCATAAAAAAGATTGCCGATTACGAAATTAAAATATTGGAAAGCCATTTGTCATTGAGATAAAATGAAATTAAACAGATATGCACAGGTGGATTTGGGATAGTTTTCAGTTTTATACACTTGCTTGTTTATTGGGAGTTTAACAACGCTCAAGGTCCTTTGTGGTCAAAAATAAAAATAATAAACAATATGTTACACATTTTTGATACAGCCTTAAAAAGCTTAGCCAAAAACATCACATTAGAAGCAAAATTAATTGAAAATTCAACAAAAATAAGCAGGTTTTTGTTAATTTACTAATTTTGTTCCCTTAAATAGCAGGTATAATAACAGAGTTTTCTAAAAACTTTGTAAAGCTGTTATAGAGCGACTAATTGTTGATATTTGGCCTAGCAGAGTTTCCCATCAATTGAAGATATTGAATTCAACACAGTGTTTAGTGTGCCTATACACACAAACATTCAATTTATAAAATTCACTTCTGAACCTTAGACCAAAATTGACTTGAAACCTTGAACCCAAACCCAGAGGGAAAAAAAGCAATAGTTATTTACAAATTGATGGATTAATCCATACAGCAAACGGAAAGAGACATTGATATTTGAACTAGTACATGACCTAGAATTGAAACCATGGTGGGGATAGGGCCACTAGGGTAATTAGGGAGTGTTTCGAAGTCGGAGAATGTTAAGAGTTTTCTCTGGAAATGAAGCAATTTCCTGCTTTTAGGCTGAAATTTCCTCTAACTCTGTGGCGTCGATTGGCCTTAATATAACTGAGATTGTCCTACAATTATAGGACACTCGTCTACCTTTCAAAGCAAGGGTAAATTCTTGTGTGAACATTTCATGTGACCCCCTGACCCCACGGAATATGATATTGTACGTGAAAAAAACAACTCCACACATTTAGCAGTTTGCAATCACTAATTCAAAAACAACTCCAAAAACCGTTTGCTGACCCCTGGTTTAAAACAAGTCTAATTTGGGAAATGCAGTAAATGATAAGCTTTTGAAAGGGCTCGGGATCTTTTCCTTTTTCTCAACCACATGTTTGCAAACCCATTGATCATTTGATACTTTTGTTTTGAGAAAACATTTTTTCGCAAAAGCAACTTTTCTGACATCGGTGAGGAGCCAAAATTATGCCAATTAGGCTTCCCTGACTTGTTTTTCTCCTGACGCTTTTACCAACTCAACTGGTCTTAGACGTGGTTAAAAAGCATTAATTAGCACTCGAACCCGGGTTAAATTTGTGGCGAAAAAGTGGGCGAAATTTGAACTTTTCTCAAGTGATGACGCGTCCAGGCACAAAGTGTAAATTTGTATAACGATCCGGGCTTTAGCTTTTGTTTACTTCTTTATGCCATCTACGAGTATCAATCGCATAAAGAATGAGCGAATTCCAAAACAGACAGCGAAATAAACGACCTAAATGCAGAAGACGGTCTCCAATACAAATTTCGAGTTAGGGTTAAGACGAGGGCGAACAACCGGGTAGAAAGCCTGCCCGAAAACTTTAAAAAAACCAATCGCGTTTATTTGCCATCAGATCAAAAACATTGTCTACTAGGTCTTAATCAGTTTCGGTGTGAAATTTATGGAAATTGACAACAAACACATGAAATACAAAGCGTTGGAATTTGGGTTTCGTGGCGCGTCTACGTGTCATCAATCTCTGGAAAAGAATAAAAAACTGGCCAACTTACGAGTACTGTAGTCCTAAAAATCCGTCCTAAAAAACAAATGAATGCGTATCTGACTCCAGTTCTGGTAACTGAAGGTTCTGAAAAGGTAATGTACGGAACACAATGGCATCATTAATGCTTAATTTAATTAAAATTTTCAAATATTAAACAATTAAAACACCTACCAGTTAAAGACTACAGCCACGTCCAAAATAACCCAGGGTTATGAAACGAAAGGGAGAAACGAACTGCAAGAGGTGGGAATAACAACACGCGCATCGGCACTCCTTATGTAACATCCATCGCTATTGGCTGTTGGATCGCCATGTTCATCAATTAAGCCAATCAGAGCATCCGTTACAAAAATTGCGGCTTCATCTCAATATTTCTGCAAAACAACACGAATTAAATTATAAACAAATAAAAACGAGTAGCGATTAACAAGAAATACGTAATGATTAAAATCACCAAAAGTATTTGGTTTTCCAAAAATATCAGAAAAAAACTCCTACATCTCACTTCCACTGTCCGTATCACCTTTTAGTATTACCAGCGTTTCAAATTTGTGTTTTGGCGCGCTGAGAAAACTAGTTCAATAAACCACCACTAGATGTCGGAACAAGGGCCGTCCGATGTGTCACCCAATTTTAGCGCTAAATTTAAACAAATTAATATTAAAAATAATGAATTTGTAATAATTAACGTGTAAATTACGAAATAAATTACTTTATAAACATAAATTTTGATTAAATGAGTTGTTAAACTGAAACCTCGGTTCGTTTTTTTTATTTTTCAAGAAGTAAAAACGACACTTGGCGACACTACTTTTTTTTTATTTTAGATTATTCTCCCAAAAAATCCCCGTGATTCGGGTTTAAAAATCAACGCTTGGCACACAATCATTTCCGTTTGCGATGCTAGCGCAATGCCAATTATTTCTTATATGGTCAGCACTTTTACAAGTGGTGAAAACAGTGGCATTGGGCCAAAACGAAAAGAAGGGTCGTCCGAAAAGTTTCTAGTTAACCAGCAGTCAAAATGTAGGCCTCCACCCGCGTTAAATTAAGGTGGCAGCCCTTCATTCAAGACCGCCTTCTGTTGTATAATAAAAAAAAAATATTTAAAAGCCTACTTCTCGACCCTTGTATTTAGGCGGCTTTGGAGGCGAAAGGCGAAACGCAACAATTTCATTTTTTTTAATACTGTAATTTCAGTCGTGTGGATCTACCCATTTCACTGCATTGCATCGTAATTTGAAAATCATTTAGAGGGTCCGCCCAACTACATGTTTTTGATGAATGAAGAAGACTGGCAATGCGGAGAAAAACACAGTTTTGCGAGTAAAAACATGGCGAAATTGGCTTAAAACATGGCGAAATGTTTTCAGCTGAACAAAACCGGAAACGTAGAATCTATATTTGTCCTATTTCTAACCAATTTTCGGGAAAAAGGGGCTCGAAAGCTTGAGTTTCACCCTAAAAACTGTAGTTTAGAAACCATATGGTCACTAGAAAAGTAAATGATTTGCGAACCAAAAAATCTCTCAAAATATCTGATAATTACATTTGCAGGATCAACTTCCTTAAATACGTGTACACACCTAGAAATCGCTAACAAGTGTATTGATACCAAATTTGGACCAAAAGTTGAAGATATCGAAGTTTTTATAAAGTCAATGAAAAAATACAGGAAATATTGCTAAAATTGAGAAAAAAAAACAATGTATTTCCAAAAATTGTTCCCAATATTAGAGACTGGATAATTAAAGTAGCTAAATAAACTGATTTTTATAAATTCTGCAACCTGTGTACACACCATAGTATATTGCAGTATATTTCCTATATTCATACACTTATAAAACTCCATGCATAAAATTCGTAATTTTCGTAATGGTTTTTTGAAAATAATGTTCTGAACACGTTTAGAAAGTTCTTCAGAGCATTATGCATAATTATTTTAAACAAATTACACAGTATATAGTTAAATAACCAGATTTTTATAAATTCTAAAACCAATGAACACAATATAGGAGCATATTGCAGTATATTTTATATATCCATACATTTATAAAACTCTAAATATATATAATCTTAATTTTCGTAATGTTACAACTTTGAAAATGTTGTTCTGAAACTCATTTTTAAAAATTCTGGAACTTGTGAACACTATAGGAGTATATTACAGTATATTTCCTGTATTTATACACCTATAAAACTCCATATATTGTAATTGTTAGTTGAATTACAATTGTTCAATGGGACATTGACGTGGTTTTTTGGAAGACATATCAAGGACCTTCATCCCCCTCCTCTAAATAAACAATATATAAAATATATAATGTTTTCCATTGTACTAAATATACTTTTTTTTTAAAAAAAAAAGGGCTCTCCATGAAGCCCATAAAACCGCCTTCGCCCGGCGACCCTCTCCAGCCCAACCCAAGCATCGAGCCGCCCCCTTCCAGTCCGCGGGGGTCGACCGAAAAGTACATGTTCGCATTCCATCGGTCGTAGGTGGCGTGACGTCACCCATGGTGAAGTACATGTAGGAGCCTCGGCTGTTGAACGAGGGCATTGGGAGCCGGCTCGTCCTGCGGGGTGGAGCTGCATGGTTTGCCCCCGCGCTTCCCTACTAGGCCATGCGGCCCACCTACGGCACGCTTTCGCCGCCTTTTAAAAGATTTGGATTTTGGGCAGCTGGCTTCACTTTGTGTCCGGGCACCGCACCAACAACAACAACACGCTGAATCGCGCCGAAAATATAGCTCTTTTTTTAAATTTTTATTTCGTCTACAGCGCTATTTTTCCGGGGTTTAAATGGCGTGCAGAACTAGTTTTATTAGGAGCTGCTTTTGGATCGCGAAAACGCTCCTGGATCCAGGATTATAATCCAACGAAAAGCGTGTTTAAAAACGCTGCGAACACGGATTTTTCGCGTTTCGTCCACTCCCAACTGTGAAAAGCTGATGGAAACACAGGTAAGCATCACGAGTGTTCTAAAACACACCTTTCGTATCATATTAGAGACTATGCCATAACCGAAATTCAACTTATTGACCCCCAAATACCAAAATTCAACTTATTGACCCCCCAAATACAAAAAAAAAATTTCTTTGAACTTAAGTTATTATAAAAAAACAGAACAGTATTCCATTTTTCAAATTCTAAATTCAAATTCTTTTTTAAATCAGAAGTACGGTTCGTATTCTAAAGCAAAAACACGCCATGTTATTTCCCAACCATTTGCACAATCTCATCCTAACTACGTAGCACCGCATACAAAAACTTTCTCTAGCCGCATAGAATACTAGATTTAGTTTCCCCAAACTTATGTTTATTGCCTTAACATTGTTTGAAACGGTTAAAAAATATTTTTTTGATGTTTTAAAACTAACTATACTCAATGCAACAGCATCACAGCGATTTTATATGAAATTCGGTCAACGAACCAATGTTAAAAAGTTAATATTGCGTACTAAGTAAAGTCGTTGCAAAACACTATACGGACGTCATCTTTTTTTCGTATTGTTTGCAAATGTCGTGGTCTTTTAATAAAAAGTAAATATCTCGCAATACTGCACCAGCTCGCTATCTTTTCAATTTCCGAATATTTGACAAGTCTTAGTTGCGTATAGAAATGAAATGTTGTAAGTGGTTGCACCATGGTGGGTAAACTTTATAAACATGAATCGCAAATTATACATTAAATTACCCAGAAATTGAATTCCTAATTGTTGTTTTTATTTCTGCCTAGAGATGGCACTGTAAATACCTTTTTTAAACCGAGCACGTAGTGTCATCTATGTGGCGTTTTTGTCACTACTGAAATCATAATTACATTAAACATCATTTGTAGTGTGTGCTCGTTAGCTAGATAACTAGTGTGACTTTTTCATTCGATCGTATACAACTTAAAAATTCAATAACCTAAAATTAAAAATGCTAACAGGTGACATTAATGCTAGTGTTTCCATACATTTTTATGGCAATTACCATTAAAGTGCCCAAGCTGGTAGACAGTTTGAGCATGCCAACGTCTTTATACTTACCACCTTAACTTTAATGGCGGGAAGGGAGGAGCCACGCATTGAACTACCCAATCAACTAACTGAACGTAATGGGTGCGCATGCGTAGTTCTTCCCATCCCGCCATTAAAGTTAAGGTAAGTATAAAGACGTTAGCATGCTCAAACTGTCTATTATCAGTTAATCGTAATCAATGCTAGTTATTTTGTTCAAAACGTATACATTAATAGCTTGAGAGTTTTAAGGGCCAGTTCAATTTAGACTGATTTGTAGAAAACGTATCTCCAAAGTTATAAATTGAGGATATTTTCTTTGGAGATTTGAAGACACAACCAATAAAATAGCAGTCTGTGGATAAAAAGTAAAACAACGCTTCATAAGTTTTCAAGTTTCAAAATCCATACTTTTACTTGGATAAATCTGCACTTTCTTTATAAACTTTTCTAAACAAGATGCAAATGGTTGATCAGTAGGCGACCATGTTTTTTTGATGGAGGAGCTAGAGGTGGAGGTTGGTCCGATGCATTTTCCCATTTTTAATTTTTTTTTTCTATATGCATATGTGTGTGTGTATTGAGTTCAGGGGTAAAGAGAAGCCGTTGGTTCCCCCTACACTTCTTACTCCTACTCCCCTCCAAGTAACCCGAGCCAAAACGGGTCGATAAGGCGTGGTAGGATGCAATGCCAAATGCATGCATAATCATTAGACGGGGGTTTGCAGCAGTTGCAATGCGGAGACACAGCAGTCCGCTCTGCGGAGGCAGTCCTGACCGCGCCCCAAAACGTCGCTTTTTTTCCATAGAAAAACGCCAAATTTTGCTAGAATTTTCAATGAGAGACGTGACTTATAGAAGCTCGGAGTCGTCTGAAAGTGAAAAATTCGTGTTGATTCGGTTGATTCGCGCAAATCGCGTTCGGAGTGGTCACACCTATCCTGCGGTACCTCCACACTCGGACATCGATAAATGACGCACAAAAAATGGAGGAAACATCCCAAACTTTGCAAAGTTTCGTAAGGACCCTCGGTGTATCCCGATGTTCCCCACAGTCCAAATGCTGGGATAGTTCCTCTAAAAATAGGCCACGACCGTGATCCTGCCTCTCCACTATCCTAATCCTCTGTCCTCCTCCTCCTCCTCCTCCTCCTCCTCCCCCTCCTCCTTGATGGTCTAAGATGTTTTTGAGACCCGAAACTTCACTCAACTAACCTCGGTGTGAAAAGTTTCAGAAGTTTTGAGGGGGGGGAAAAAGCGTGAAGTGCGTTTTTTAAGGACTTTGCCATCCCTGGAAACGTTGAGTAACGGTGAGTATAAGGTGTTACTTCCACACCATAGCTCGGACTAGGCTTAAAACTTGATAACTTTTTCGGAGTATTTCATTAGTTGCATGGGTGGATAGGTTTAAAAACGAGCAGGAATTTTACCAAAAGATAAAAATAATAAAAACGGTAATAAATTATATGAGTGTAAATAAATAGATTTAGACCCGCCTGATTTTTTTTTTTATCCGCATTGGCTTTTGAAAAAAAAAAGTATATAAATAATAACATGTTTTTGGCTATGTTACTTAACTGAGATGCCCATTTATAGTTGTAGCGGCTCAGGAGTATGTCACTTTCGTATAAATATACTCAAATTTATTATTAAATACCGCATGGCGCATGGTTGGCCTTGATGGCGATTGCCAGTGAGTGTGAGGGAGGGACTAAAAATGGTGTAAAAATATCCCGGATTATCGTAAATTTGCGAGTTTTAAACCATATTCTCTAAAGAATGAGCTTAACTTTGCGAAATGCAGTAGCTGGATAGTTTTGTTCTTAATTGGACACGACACACGAATACAACTTAGTATTTGGACACCCTGTAATCAGAAATTTTACATACATAAATGTATTTTTTTTCTCCATGAATAATCATTTATGCGATTTTATGCCCATATATGTCCATACATTTTAATACGTGCCCACTTTCTGATATGTACATGTATTGTAGGTGCACTTATCATTACTGCATTTCAATACAGGGAATGTTTCAAATATGTTATGGAAGACAGTCTATGTTTTATTCCACAAATGGACATAAACGCCATATATGGACATAAAACTTCATATATGGTCCATAAATGTTTTCAGATACTGAATATAGGACATAATTTTATCCAACCGGATATGTATTTTTGAAATCCATGCATTCCACAATGTGTGAGAAGATAGAACTTATCGTATTTAAAAAATTCAAATATTAGCCCAGGTCATGAAATGGATTTCATCCTATATTTAAATCGGTTGAAATGTGCACGTGCACATACACTCTCTTCATCGTCAAGCGAGGATTTGTTGCATGTGCGCAAATTCAATCACGAATCGGTTTTCAGTGGGTTGTAATCCATTTCGTGACTTGGCCTAATGTTACAGCTTTTCATTTTACTTATTTTAAGTAGCATGTTTCACAGTTCAGAAAACACGTATAGCATCGTGTTCTAAACACGTATACTTTAACACACCTATAAAGCGTATGGGGAAAAGTTCAATAGCGTACAGGAGACAACAAAGTTCTGGCGGCCATATTGCAAGATGGCTGCCGCCCCATAGAACATTATAGATTTCAATAGGAAAGGCAATTTCTGTAATAGCTTCCAGTACATGAATTCTTAGAAACTTAATAACAATCGAGTCTTCTTTTATTTCTTATACAGACAACGATCGTTTAAAGGGGAAGAATGTGTTTCAGCTTTTGTCCAACTTAATTGTAGGCCTACTGAATTGATATATCTAAATGGGACATGAATGGCGAGTTCACTTAATCACCTATTTAATCATATTCGATGACGTATGCCGAAATAACAATGAGAAATATGGAAGGAGACCCCCAGAGGACTGTGGGAGGGGGTTATTTGTCTATTACCACCATGCGTAACACTTAACGCCACTTTATATGCATCGTGTTAGTTTTAGCGTGTATTTAATGCCAGGAACACGTATACGATTTAGGAACATAGGTGTCGTAAGAAACGGATAACAATAGGTGGCGCTTTTGTTCGCTCCTCGAATAAATGGCGTGTATTTAAGGGTAACGATTGGAACCATTTCCTCAGCTATCATTAACCGATGCACCGATGTGTTAATCTCGTGATAAATAATACAATTTTTAACTACCCAAAAATGGAACAACAGCCAGGCAGTGCAAAATGGCTGATGGATGGCCCGCCAATTGAAATGAAACAATTAGGAACATGACTCACTCAGTGCATGTACAATTTCGGTATTAGCGCATATGGGGATGACATACGCCTAATCTCCGGTTAATACTTCGCCCTCGCCACTAATAAAAAGCTAATGCACAAGCAAGGCTGACTGATATGGCCATCCGCCAATGCGGAAAATTAAGCGCCAAAGTCACGTGGATGCTTCTAGTAAGGAACATGTTTTCAGACACAATCAATGCTCGTTCAAAAAGCACACGTGTTTCAAAAGTTGTATGATCTTCACACTTAACTACACTCTTAAAAAATAAAGGTTCTTTGGACACATTACAGTGGAACCTCGCTTAACGAGCACCTCGCATAACGAGTGATTCGCATAACGAGCAATATAAATTTTTTAAAA
>JAUJYV010003141.1:0-10729 GCA_033995625.1 Ophyiulus pilosus | reverse complement strand
TCGAACATTTCCCCTCTTTTTCGAACATTTTAACCTTTTATCGAACATGTCAACCTTTTATCGAACTTTGGAACTATGTTTTTTCGAATATTTCACCTCTTTTTCGAACATTTCAACTTTTTATCGAACTTAGGAACTATTTCTTTTAAACATTTCAACTGTTTTTTCGAACATTTCACTTATTTTTTTAAATCATTATTCTTTGATATCGAACATTTTACCCTTATTTTCGAATTGTACAACTATCTTTTGAAATATTTCACAATTTTGTGAACATTTGAACTATTTTATCGAACATTTGAACTTTTTTTTCCAAATTTTAAACCTATTTTGTGAAAAATTTCAACTTTTTTTTTATTAAACATTTTACTTTTACTTCAAAATATATTAAAATTTTTGTAATAACTGTTTTTTCGATCACTTCAACATTTTTTCGAACATTTGAACTTTTTTTCGAACGTTTGAACCTTTTTTTCGAATCTTTTATACTTTTTTTTTTTGTAACCCAGAATGAAGTATTTAAAAAAAGTTTGAATGTTTAATGCATGAATAATTTCCTTAACATGAGATGTGAGGCGACAGGTGCTGGGAATTACACCTTCCAAACAAGGCCAATGGTCCTACACCTTTTTAAACCTTTTGCTATGATGTATTTTCGGTGTGACTGATGATGGAGGTTTTTCCTTTTGCCCCCTTCGCCACTGAGTCCAGTTTCGAGTTGAGTCACGCTCATTTCACCGTGACCAAGCGCTTTTATTTCAACTTTATTTCCCAACATATAATTCCTCGCCCAATTTATTTCGAGAGACATTTTTTCATCGCAATTTTTCGGGGTTGGTCACTTAACACTCCATTTTCCTACTTTGTTATTATTTTTTTTCTATTTTTTTATTTATTTTTTTCAATTTTTTTATTTATTTTTTTTAAATCGATAATGAATCCTATGAAATTAAGACTTATTTCTAATTGTGCGTGTCTAACGTTTAGATTTTCAAAATTTGTGATTTAAATGAAATTGCATTTAAAACATATACTTTTAATTTTTTTTTAAAATTTAGTTGGAAGAAAAAGTTTAAAATTTAATTTGGGGATGAAAACGAAAAATGACTTTCTTGCAAGACAAACTTTTAGGAACTTTTAGACACTTGTATGTACTTTTAGAAACTTTTAGACACTTGTCGGTACTTTAGGAACTTTTAGACACTTGTAGGTTCCTAAAAGTACCTACAAGTGTCTAAAAGTTCTTAAAAGTACCTGCAAGTGTCTAAAAGTTCCTAAAAGTTCATAAAAGTACTTTTAGACACTTGTAGGTACTTTTAGGAACTTTTAGACACTTGTAGGTACTTTTAGAAACTTTTAGACACTTGTCGGTACTTTTAGGAACTTTTAGGCACTTGTATGTACTTGTAGGTACTTTTAGGAACTTTTAGACACTTGCAGGTACTTTTAGGAACTTTTAGACACTTGTCGGTACTTTTAGGAACTTTTAGACACTTGTAGGTACTTTTAGGAACTTTTAGACACTTGTAGGTACTTTTAGGAACTTTTAGGCACTTGTATGTACTTGTAGGTACTTTTAGGTACTACATAGACTCGGATGTGCCATATAAAACGCTGTATGGTCTAAATTTGACCACTGAATAGCCATTACAGCTACATAGATGGGTGTAAAAATCATGTTTTGACCAATGTATGGACCATACATTCGTAGCTTTTCCACCCGAGTATTGACCCTAGTCTTGGGCCATTTACATTTTTGCGCGTGTTTTTTTTTTTTTTGTAAAATTTTATTTTGAAATATTTGAGAAGACGAGGGGGAGGGTGGTAATAAAATCCAACTAATTACGATATTATTTGGGATGCTGAGGAGCAAATGAAAGGCCGGCTGTTTTGCAGAGGGTGGCGTGATGTTCAGGTTGAGGAAAAACCTCGACGTTTTTTGAGATGGTGGCGGAAGAGGAGGGGTCAGGACCCTGGCTAACAACCTGGAATTACAACGAAATAGTCACATTCCAGCAGGGACACGTCCTTGGCTTACCTTGAGACGATTATAATTATATATATGAAGATTGAGAAGGAGGGATTCGTGTGAAAAAAATGTATCACTTTCCCATGAAAAACACGAGGGTCAACTCCTGAGGGGGAGAAGAGGAGGAGGAAGAGAGAGAATGACCATTCAGCATGGACCGTTATATAGGGCCAGTCAACTCCGAACTACTGAGACCAATTTTGCCTTTTGGCCCATCGCCAATTCATCAATCATCAATTATTATCATTAATTTTTTTAAATCTGATATATACGATGGACATGTAGAGGGAGTTGGTCAGCCTCAGGGCTAAGGGTTAACTCCGATATATAGGTCATTGACAAGATGGAGGCTTCTGCCCCTTGGGTATGTTTCATATAAAAAAACATGGAAAAATAACGTTTATATGTATATTTATAAACAACAACAAAAAACATGAAATTGGAGTCGTTAATGATCATGGTAAACAATAAAAACCGTACAGATTCCGTAAATATAGTTTGAATCAACTTCGTTTTGGGATTCAGCTTGTGAGGTGACCTAGGATTCACTGGGGATTTTAAAAAGTCAGGATTATTTGGGATTCGTTATAATTAAGCCAAAATTTACTGGGCTCAGTTTGTGTAAGCCAAGATCAGTTAAGATTCAGTTTGTAACTTGTTGAGTTTTAGTTTGTGCGCAAGTCAAACCTCGTCTGGATTCAGTTCGCGACTCAAGAGTCGCTAAGTTTCAATTTGTGAGCTATAAGATTATTTAGGATTCACTTAATTTGTTAGCCAAGACTTATTGCGATTCAGTTTGTAAGTCCATGATTCGTTGGGATTCAATTTTGTCCAATTAAACCAAAATTAGTTGGGTCTCAGTTTGTAAGCCAAGATTCAGCATGTAATTTCGACCAAAAACACGTGACAGAAAGCACGAGATCGATAGCACGAGACCGAAAGCACGAGACCTAAAATAAAACTGCACGAGACCGAAAGCACGAGACCTAAAACTGCACGAGACGAAAAACAGCACGAGACCAAAAAACAGCACAAGACCAAAAGCACGAGACCGAAAGCACGAGACCTAAAACAGCACGAGACCAAAAACTGCACGAGACCTAAAACTGCACGAGATCAAAAGCACGAGACCAAAAACAGCACGAGGCTAAAAACAGAACGAGATCGAAAACTGCACGAGACCCAAAACAGCACGAGACAAAAAACAGCACGAGGCTAAAAACAGAACGAGATCGAAAACTGTACGAGACCAAAAGCACGAGACTAAAAACAGCACGAGACCCAAAACAGCACGAGACCAAAAACTGCACGAGACCAAAAACGGCACGAGATTAAAAACTTGCACGATACCGTGAAATCACAGATTCTTTCACCCAGGAACACATCCATTTCTTCCATTTCAAAATCGAAGTTGTTGAACTTTGACCTCCGACGCGGATACCTTTTTACTAATTTTAATGTTTTATTTTTATTGTGTGGCACCCGTTAAAAGATTTTCCTGTTGTAGTATTTTGATGAGGTCAAAGATGTCGTGTTCCCCCTTAGCCTCCCCCCTCCCTTTACCAAGTACTGTACGGGTGCAATTGGGCGTAATTAGGTAAATGAGCTTATTATCATTAGCCATCGCGATGAACGACCTTCCACAGCCACCCTCACTCCACTCGACACCCCCCACCTCCCCCCTTCCCCCCTTTTAGGGAATTAGGAGTGCCACTGTTTGGTGCGCCGATTAGTTGTTTCTGCTTTTGTGGCGGAATATAATCGATTCGGGAATGTCCGGTTGGTTCGGAGCACCGTGATTGGTTCCCAGAAGCGGAGATGTACGGGAAGAACGAGGGGGTTATACCAAGAGTCTAAGAGGGTTTTAGGGGATTGCCCAATATTGCGTACGTTTATGAAATATGGCCCACCTTAGTAGCACCGAAGCATCCTTCAGGTGGATCTGTGCGTCATATGCGGGAAACAACACGTGATGGTGAAGGGGTTAAGGGGCGTGGGGGTAATGGCCGTCCAAAATTTACCCCTCCAGCTTAGATGTGGAAATTCCAACGTTTCCATAGGTCGAAAAATTGGGAAATTTGAGATTTTTCTCAATTAGAGCATGACTAAGGTTGGAGATTTCTGTGATTTCAGTTCCCTCTTACAGTATACCGTAACTAGAGAGTTTGAGCCAGCCAACGTTAATGAAACGATTACGAGAAACAGCGCTGGCGGCCCGGAATGTCAAGGACTACCCTATGCGAAGCATGGCATTCCAATGCCATTCCGGGCTTCCCGCGCTATTTCTCGTTAACGTTATCGTTTCGTTAACGTTGGATGGCTCAAACTCTCTATTGATTAATTTTCCTCGTTGAACAACTGTATTGCGTGTGAAACTCGACCTTCGAACGAAACGGAAAAAAAAACCAGTTAAGAAACCCTCGTTATTTGGTCTCCAAACCGTTGCATGCAAATTTTCCGTTATTTTGAGCACCTCCCACCTTCACCCCCTCGACTCCTCCCTCTCGAGATATATGACTTTGAATAATTAATTAACGGCCACGCTTAAGGAAAGTGGAGGAATGTCAATGCCACGCTGAGCCATTATACCGCAGTACGCATATTTTTAATAACCTTAAAATGAATAAAGTACAAAAACCTGACATTTTTTAATTAGGCCTACGCATGCACTCAAAAATTCCTAAATTAAAAATCATCGCTAATTAATTAGACGAACAAAGCGGCTCGGACGTGTACAGTTGCGTTTTTAAATGTAATCCATCTTGACGTGACCAGGTCAAAACTGAAGTCTGCGCACTGAATCCTGTCTCGTGTGTGCATTAACCATAGTGGTGTTCGTAAAGTCAACGCACTTTTTTCGGTATGTACGGTATTTTTGATAGTGGGTTCCAATGTCGGGTTACGTGAACATGTACAGCGTATTGAGGTTAGTCGGGTTGAAAACACCATCATGTTAAGCCATCTTCATATTTAGGGATTATTCTTAGATTTGGACATGCAGTACAATACATGGCCATACAAATTAGGAACACAAGTATCGCCAACCTTTGGCATTTGTGGTGTACTGTAGACGTCCTCACATGGCCATTGTATATCCACATGTCTTATTTCTGGTCTAGCCACATACGAGGATGTATACAATAAGCATGCAATAAGTCATTTACGTTCGGACGAGTATGTTATGTACACAGCACATACGTTTTTTCTGCCCGGTTAAGAGAGGGTCTCAGCAATGTCACTCCACGTTTTCAGTGTGCCGCGACAATTTTAAACCTTGTTTAGTGTGGGGTGAGTTGAAATGCTCATGCACATGCAAAAGTTCTTAAAGTCCTGCACATGCTCAAGTTTTGAAAATCCTGCACATGCTCCAGCACATGCTCTTGCACATGCAGAAGTTCTGAAAGTCCTGCTCATGCAAAAGTTCTGAAAATCCTGCACATGCTCTTGCACATGCAAAAGTTCTTAAAGTCCTGCACATGCTCTTGCACATGCTCATGCACATGCAAAAGTTCTAAAAACCCTGCGCATGCTCCTGCACATGCAGAAGTTCTAACAGTCCTGCACATGCTCTTGCACATGCTCATGCAAAATTTCTAAAAATTCTGTACATGCTCCTGCATGTGCAAAAGTTCTTAAAACCCTGCACATGCTCCTGCACATGGAGAAGTTCTAACAGTCCTGCACATGCTCTTGCACATGCAGAAGTTCTAAAAGTCCAGCACGTGCAAAAGTTCTAAAAAAAACACGAATACGAGAAAATCCCAGCAAAGACCATATACATTTTGAAGGGAGACCATGCATGTTCCTCTTAAATGCGGGCTTCTGGAACATGTATATTGATGGAGGTACAATCACACCTGACGGTATTATTCCGAAAGCAGCGTCCTCTACACGTAACCAACTCGACTTTTTACGTACATTTAGTACTTTTTTGTGTGTCCCGAGTGTCTCCAGGCTCGCATGTGGGTCATCCGCTTCGATCGAAATTTGTATTCAAGGTCTAAATCCTCATCGACAGATTACGGTCGAGTGCATTTGATATGGGCCGACGTATTCCAGACGCGTCGATTGCCGTTCCTCCGCTAGGGGCGACTGCCCGCGTTAAAAGCACATTTGTGTTCGAACAAATTACGTGTGGTTTTATATTAGTATGTAGAGTGGGAATTTTAATCGAAATTAAGTTTTTTTTGG
Organism: Ophyiulus pilosus; assembly: GCA_033995625.1. Taxonomy (NCBI): domain Eukaryota; kingdom Metazoa; phylum Arthropoda; class Diplopoda; order Julida; family Julidae; genus Ophyiulus; species Ophyiulus pilosus. Next base: position 4,509 of record JAUJYV010003141.1, on the reverse strand, counting down.
GTTTTTTCAACTTGCGGGCGCTAGACCTTCTGCGTGTCGTACTTACGCATACGAAATGGAAAGTGTGATATGGGATGCAGTGGAAATCGATCGTTAATTTCCGATTGAAATACTTAATTGTAGACAATAAGCAGATCGGAGAAGAAGGATGTGCGTTAGAAATTTCTATTAAGCGTAAAAACGGGATGGAAGTTAATGTGCAATTAGCGAAGTCGCGCGAGTAATAACACGTCGTTAAAGCTTCAAATTCGGGGCGTGGATCCAAGAAGCACTAACTATTATATATAGTAATTGCGAGCGTACATTATTTTGCATTATCTTCAGGAATTTAGAAAATTCGAACATTGCGAATTAGTCTTATTCCGGTTCAGCACCCCCTAGTGGTGTACGGACCGTTAGCACTGCGCTTATATACCATGCATATATCAATACATGATACATGGTCCTATAAGTGCACGTTTATGCAATTATCCGGTCACAATTCCATGCAAAAGTTGCACTTGGGGCTTGCAAAATATGGGCAATTGACCGGTGTGCAATTAAGCGGGTTCGACTCTATATAAACATACAAAGGCATGCATAGTATAATCCATATATGAAAAATACACGACTAATACATCGCAGTATATATAATAGAGAGATTGAGCCAGCCAACGCCTTAACGTTGACCTTAACGTTAACCTTAACGTTAGAGGCGGGAAGGAAGGAGCCAGGGACTGGACAAACTGAACGTCCCGAGTGCGCATGCGTTGTTCTTCCCTTCTCGCTTCTAACGTTAAGATTAACGTACGTTAAGGCGTTGGCCATGACTCAATAGAGAGTTTGAGCCAGCCAACGCCTTAACGTTAACTTTAACGTTAACGGCAGGAAGGGAGGAGCCAAGGACTTAAGTATCCAATGAATAAACTGAACGTCACGCGCACTCATGACGTTCATTGAGTTCATTGGGTAGTTAAGTCCGTGGCTCCTCCTTTCCTGCCGTTAAGGTTAACGTTAAGACGTTGGCTGGCTCAAACTCTCTATTCTCTCTATTACTTTAATTGACGAATGATAAGATGTCGTTTATGGTTAAAATTGGTGCAAAGTTGGGATATGTCACGGGTTGCACCAAACTCGAATCCGAACGCTTTAATCGACGATTAAAAAGCGGTGGAAAAATCAGACTTGAAGGTAACAAAAGTGAAAAGTGGATCATTTGTTGGAGTGGACGGAGGCTGTTGGCCTTGCAACTCCTTGCCTGCTGCACTTGATGAAGGTCTCGGGTGGGGCGACGGTCACACGCAGGCGCACTGCGACGCTTGACCGCTGACCACCTTCTATCCCCACCCCCCCCTTCAGACAGCTCAACATCACGGATTTCCCCCATCCCCTTCCCCCCCTCGCTTTTTTTTTTCCGGCCACACCCCACACATCCAGACAACCAACCGAGAGACCTCGTGCGATTGACCCTCGCAGCTGGTCACGCCCGCAACTTCTAGGCCACGCCTCTCCTCGCCGCTTTCCGCTCGTCGTGACCCTCCCCTCCCCCCAATCAGCTGACCGTCCACCACCCGTATTTCACACGCGCGTGTATATATACGCGGCGATGTAGGTCGATCCGTTTTCACTCTTGTTTTTGGTGTCTATCTGGCTGGTTGGTTTCGGTGGTTCCTCTTGTTCCTCCACCACCTCCACCACCTTCTCCTCCACATCATCATCATCATCCTTTCGCTTTTTTTTAGGCTGATCTGGTGTCCGTTGCGGATGCTGCCAGATAAGCGTCTGTCCTCTTCGTCGTCCATCGTCCAGCACGCCAAAAAGTGCGGTTTTTTTTTCTCAACACGTACACGTTTACATGTTTTTGGAAAGATGACCAGTGCTTGATCCGGTGTCTTCACCCCATGTCCCACCGGTGCTGCTCCTCCTCCTCCTCCTCCTCCTGCTGCTGTTGTTGTTGTTGACTGTCCTCTTCGACACATTTTCGGCTTAAGTGACCGCTGTCAAAACCATCGTGTATCGTGCGGACTTCTGGACGACACCATGCTGGACAAAGGATTCAATGGACCAGGTAAGAACAATTGGAACTTTCTTTAACCCTTTCTTCACCTCCCCCACCCCCTCCCAAACTTTTGAATGTTCACATAGTTCTGTAAACACATTCATTAAGAATATAAGATTGGGTAAGATTGGGGGAGGGATAAAGGCTCAATATGGTCCAATGGCTATAAGATCATTCAGAGGCCCAATTTAGTTCCTACAAGGCTGTGTGAGATCATTCAAAGGCCCAATATGGTCCCTGCATGGCCATTTAGGATCATTCAAGGGCCCAATTTGGTCCCTGCATGGCTATATAAGATCATTCAAAGGCCCAATATGGTCCCTACAAGGCTATATAAGATTATTCAAAGACCCAATACGGTCCAATGGCTATATAAAATCATTCAAAGGTCCAATTTAGTCCCTATAAGGCTATATATGATCATTCAAACAGGTCCCTACATGAATATATAAGATAATTCAGACAGGTCCCTACCTGGCTATATAAGATCATTCGACCAGGTCCCTACATAGCTATACAAGCTCGTATTCGAAGGTCCAATATGGTCCCTACAAGGCTATACAAGATCATTGAAAGGCCCAATGTGGTAAGCTATATAAGATCATTCAAACAGGTCCCTACTTGGCAAATTAAGATCATTCAAACAGGTCCCTACATGGCAAATTAAGATCATTCAAAGGTCCAATATGGTCCCTCCAAGTCTATCTAAGATCATTCAACCAGGTCCCTACATAGCTATGCAAGCTCATATTCAAAGGTCAAATATGGTCCCTACAAGGCTATATAAGATTATTCAAACAGGTCCCCACGTGGCTAATAAGATCATCCAAGGCTCAATATGGTCCATACGAGGCACGAGTGCCCATATATAGTTTCTCCACCTGGGGCTGCCATGCACTCGTGTTGCACTCATATTGCACTCATGTTGCACTCATGTTGCACTCATATTGCACTCATATTGCACTCATATTGCACTCATATTGCACTCATATTGCACTCATATTGCACTCATATTGCACTCATGGACTCATATTGCACTCATGGACTCATGGACTCAGTTTATGAGCGACCCCCCATAAATTTGATGAAGCGGGTCAACTAATATGTTTTTGAAGCACGTATTATTTGAAAAGAGTGTTAAAGTGAAAAAGTCGTCCTCACCGATATAAAACTCGATTGTTTTTAGTAGATCGTTAGTCTTGAGGCCACACATTCCCTCGTTTTCCACATCTCATTTCTTTATTATTTTTCCTCCAGTATGTTATTTATATTTCTGCGCAATTTTGTTATATCGGTCGATTACCGCAACGCGCTCTTAAACAGGCTCTTATTATACATGCATTTCCTCGAAAAACAACGCCTTGAACCAAATAATAATCTGCTTGAAAATTTACTATTTTATTATAAAGGCTTTTTCGATATCAATTCGCGGTCCAATTTGTCCGTGAGAGAGATGACCCGTGGAAATAAGCCTACATTTTGTGATTGCTTTTTTTTGGGGGGTTTTTTGTTGTTGTTTAATTTCGCTTTCGATTGATGAACGAAGGGCTAATTAAAAACAATTAAGCGGCTTTTTTTAATATTAATCTAATCGGGTTTTTGGGCTTCCTCGTATATATACACACACACAGTTTCAAAAAACCTACATTTTCGTTCGCACGTTTTCGGGTCAATGTCAGCTGTTTTTTTTTTGGAAATGTACGGAAGCCTACTTGGAGCGAGTGGTCAAGGCAAAAAAACAAAAACGAAAATGTTTCCCACTTTCTTAGGTTTTTGCACGTCTTCCTTAACGGCACCGGTTGCGACACGCCGGCGACAATTTTGCCGGTTGGAGATAACGGACTGTTGACCATTCTTGCGTACTTGTAAAAGACGGGTTGACCGGTGTTGCCAACAAAGTTTGTTACAAAGAAACTGTTGGCCGGTCTGTGGCGAAAGAATGAGAAACCGGTCAGTTTGTTGGCAATAGGGAAATTTAGCAAACCTCCAACCGTTCACTTACGGTTGGGAAAACGGACGGTGGAATTCCGTGTTATGTTCCTTTTAGCAGCCGATGTTGACGACGGGGCTCCGGCCACCAGTCACGTGATTATAACCCTGAACGGACGGTATTTAGGAGGAGCGCCGTTAGATTCAATATCCTTCCGTCATGCGCAGACCGTCTAAATCGCGTTAAGTATGTTCTAACGGTGAAAACCGTTCTCGGAGCCGCCATGTTTTTTTAAAAATTATTCCCTCAAACGGCTTAATTGCACAAACCGGATAAATTCATATATTTTGCAAGCCTCGTGTGCAACTTTTGCATGGAATTGCGACCGGATAATTGCATAAACCGCTTAATTGCACAAACCGGATAAATGCACATGTTTTGCAAGCCCCACTCGAAACTTTTCAATGGAATTGCGACCGGATAATTGCATAAACCGCTTAATGGCACAAACCGGATAAATGCACATATTTTGCAAGCCCCA
>JAUJYV010003140.1:0-10732 GCA_033995625.1 Ophyiulus pilosus | reverse complement strand
ACTCGTTATGCGAAACATCGCTCGTTAAGCGAGTCATTTTTTTAAAATTCATATTGCTCGTTATGCGAATCACTCGTTATGCGAGGTGCTCGGTAAGCGAGGTTCCGCTGTACATTATTAGTGATTCATCTTGGAACTGTATTTTTCTAACAATAACAATATAACTCATATCGAAAATAAGACGCCTCCGTCTCCTTGGTCGCCATATTTGTTGCATGTATTTTCTGACAAGAAGTACATCGATAAATTGTGTGTATATATATTTTTTCATTGCTCTATGGGATTATTATACCACTTCATTCGTTGGAAATAATTTCTCACGACTAGCATAATGTTAAAAATTGGGGTTGTAGGAAATTGACACGGTAATGATATGGCAGTGGTAAAAGACTCTTAAAAAAATAAAATAGCATAATTTCATGGCAATGGCAAAGTAATTTCTTTGTCACGAAGACCTCAACGAACATTGAATGAAGTTGTCGAAATAAGCAAGGGTTATCTGTTTCCCTTCAATTGGCGTATAAATGACTGTACTGGCATGCGGCCACGGCCCACGCCCCTTAAGCGGACAAATGCCGCCTCGCTTGAGGTGTCCAAGACTACAATACGAGAGCAATTTTTTTTTCTTCTTTTTTTTCCGATTTAATGGTCATTGTTCCACTGCCGATGAATAATTAATTGCACCCGATAACGTCACCATGTCATGATTTATTCTCTATTACATGACTGCTTTCAACATGAGACTTGTAGGAAAAGGTCACCATTTTCAGTTTTTCACAAAATTCTTAGCCTACTTTTTGTGTGGTCCGAATGGCGTTATGGCGACAAAATGGTACCATTATCACATGTTTTGTAGTAAAAAGAGTGAGGGTATAAGGTGAATTTCATTCAGATGGTAGCCATGCAACCAGAACGAAACCACGACAAATTAGGACCCGGTATCTTGAAAAATTTGAACTTAAAAGTTTGGAGAATTTTGTAAAATTCAGCTGTCCAAACCCGGATGAAAAAAAAATAAAAAATGGGCCATATACTATGGCTAGACCAGAAATTGAACACGTCTAGACATATATGGTCAGATAACTCCATAAATGGCCAGGTATGCCATACTTTCCCATATATCTCCATCAGTGGCGGCTCGTAGCTAAATTTAGTGGGGGTGCTGCAACATTCAATCGGTCGGCACTGCGGGAGCGACAGTGCTCTCTGTCCCTCTTAGCCTCGCGTGCAGCTTCCTATGTGCTCATGCGCACAACACTCAAACTCCACGCCGCTGAAATTGTGAAACGCACAATTCCATACAAAGATTTTATATAAACTGGGGGTCCCCCAGTGGGGGATGGCTACTAGTTATACATAGTACAAGTTTAAAGAAATAATTAAAGAAGAAAGGACGGAGTCATTATATTATATAATTTTTATCCGTAATATGAAGTGGAAATAGGGGGTGCTGCAGTTCCACAGTGCCTATACGCGAGCCGCGACTGAGCTCCATGTATGGCCATACTCGCCCATATATATATGTATGTTCATTTATGGTTCATTAGTTGCTAATCAATATTTGCAATATGTCGCTTATGCATGACTTAGTATTGCTAGTAAATGAATAATCAGTTGCTAGTAAGGCACAAATCGCTCATCATTTGTCAAATATGGTTCCAATATGGCAATATATGGTCCATCAAAAGCCAAATATGGCCTATCAAGGGTCAAGTATGTCCACATATGTATAACTTTTCCACCGGGGAAGATAAGGTTATTTTGTAACATATCAGGAAATGGACCCATGCGGACTTCTTGCATGGAATTCTTGTGCATAAATGATCGTATATGCGAATGTACGACAGTGTATATCTCTATTCATGTGTAATTTATCCGTATGTACACTGTACACTACCGTATGTTCACTTGCGGCCGTATCAGCTGTTTTGCCGCACGAGTTTTTTTTAGCGGCGCATGCTTTTCTATCTGTGCGTTCACACGATACGTCTACGGGATCGTGTGAACGCGCAGATAGAAAAGCATGCGCCGCTGGAAAAAAACCTCGTGCGGTAAAACAGCTGATACGGTCTCGTGTGAACGGGGCGTTATCATTTCTATATTTCAATATGTGTGTTATTAATATTGTGCATGCACATGTATTCAAATGGTTTATTCCATACTTGGACATAGTGATATAGACACCGTATATAGAAATATTATACATGGACATGCTGTATGTGATACATAATATGGTATACTGTATATGGCCTTAAATAATTCAACCCCTCGGGTGTGAATCTTTATAATTGGGACGCCCTTAGGTAGAGATATGGTTAACAATTATAATGTACAATTAATGCAACAATTGATATATAACGTATAGTAATATTATAATGCAGTAATACATTATAGCTACTGTAATTTTTAAAAAAAAATTTAAACTAAATATTGAAAAATGCTGTCATTTTTTCTATATCTATTATTACAGATAAAATTAAACTCTTGCATTTTAATTATATGTTAAATGTAATGTTCTTATATAATTCGAATGAAAATACCTCAGGTTTAAATTAAATGTACCATACTTTAAAATATGTTGCAGCCATGCGAAACAAATTTCAAAATGTTTTTTCTTCTTGAAATAATTTCTCTGAATGAAATATGTTTAAAAACGCACATAAATACCCACGTTTTAAACAGGCTAAAATGGAATGATTTTCCGGCCAAATACCATTGCATGTAAGGTGCAAATTGGTGGGCCAGTGGTGGTACCCTTCACCCCCTGGTCCCCCTCCTCCTGGCGTGACTTTAGCCAATTGAGCGTAAAGAAATGCAAGTCAGTAGATCGAATTTCCGAAGCGATATTCTCGCCTATTTTTCACTTCCTTTTTCCATCCTCCTCCTCCTCGTTTTCCTCCGTGCCATCCTTTTCTCCTGAGGAGGAATACATCTCCGAAACTGATCGACGTGCCAATGACACCTTTAATATACTCCTCCGTATGTGAAATGGATGAGAGGCCATTGAAGAACCCGGCTTCGGTTTGCTTTTATTTCTCGAGAATTCGTGATAAAATAGACAAACAACAACAACAACAGCAACAGCAACAAGAGCCTTTTGAAGTATCGAGGAAGTAGTTTGGAGAAATGAAATTCTTCCTCTTCACATAGCTTGCCTTTTTATATATTTTTTTCAATACCGCATTCTGCATCAGAAATCTTGATCAATTTAGACATTGCTATATCTCCATTTGGATAGACATATCACATAAGATGGTAATTCGGGGTTTGAAGCAGTTAGAGTGACACTACAATGCTACAATACTGCAATTTACTGATAAACAAAACGAACACGTTTGTGTGGGAGTTCTTGACTTGAATGTCAATGTTACCGTACATCACTCTGATAAGATAGAGTTCATGTGTGATGAATGATTCCAATATTTTGTAAAATTCTCATTTATTCGTATAGAATATGAATATGATTATGAATTTGTAGCATTTGATATTTTATAATAATGCTATTTTCGTTACAGTGGCAAAAGTGTAGCTTTTGTACTACAATAGAGAGTTTGAGCCAGCCAACGTTAACAAAACGATATCGATAACGAGAAACAGCGCGGGCGGCCTGGAATGGCATTGGAATGCCAATGCTTCGCATAGGGTAGTCCTTGACATTCTGGGCCGCCAGCGCTGTTTCTCGTTATCGTTACCGTTATCGTTTCGTTAACGTTGGCTGGCTCAAACTCTGTAGTATTTTCTATAGAAGATACATCTTTTTAGCTACATAGCAATAAATTGTTCAAATTGATATACGTAAATGGAATATATAGAAATGAAATTTAAATAACAATAAAATCAAAAATTATATTTGGTGATGAAATCACAGAAATAGCAAATAAAAGTTTTGTTAAATATTTCTCTCATCTTAGATTCTATATTGTAGAAGCTAGACATAGTTCAAATCGTTCAAATAAGTAAAAATCAAATATTTAAAAATTAAATCTAGATACAAAGTATTCCAATAAAAATCTTGTGTCTGTTCTTCAGATTTGAATCTTTGAATCTGCTTTGAATCCGACATATACAGATTCTCATCGGTCAGTAATGTTCGAGACATCACCTTTTGATGATAAGCTTCTCGCTTTACCAATTGCTGAACAGCAGAATTTGCATTTTTGAATAGCTACGCCTACAATCATGACTGGCTTACCGTGATGAACTTTGCTTTTATGCCGTAATTGGATTTCTGAGTTTGCAGAAATTTTGAGTTCCATTTTTGCTTTGGCGGCTCTTTTCTACTTAAGACATTATCAATTCTTAACCCATCACTGCCTAAGACGACAGCTTGCATCATTCATCAGAAGCTGTCGGATCTGACAAGTTCTGTGGAACATGGGAAAGTTCAAAATTTGGTGTACATGTTTTCTTCTTAAAGCAAAAAGGTATTAGAGAAAAACTTATACATAGTACACGAGATGTAACAACATTTAAAACTACATATATCAGCAATGTTATTTTAGACTACACGTACAGAACTAAAAAATGACTCATTTATGTAGTATATCACCGAAATTCAAATTCATGATTGGATGATCCAAGGTTATAGAAAGTAGAACAAAACAGGAGCCAAAATATGTGAATTTCTGATATGTTCTGATATGTTAATAAAACTCATGCATTTTTACATGAATAATGAACTACACTTAAGTGCAAAAAAATCGACTGATCTGCATTAATCAAATGTGTTTTATTCAGCAACCAAATGTCCGATTTAAAATCGGAAAAATGCATTTTGTAGACAATGTATTCCTAATTATAATTCGCCTAGTGTGAAACGGATTTTGGCTGAATATCTCTGGAGAATAGCCTGCAACTTGTGCAGCTACTTCTGGTGGAGTGGTCATTTTTTTTATCGAGAAACCATTAATTAACAATATGTCTGGATATGTGTTCATTAAGCTCCGAAAATCAAATTGCATCCAGAAACACTTTACAGCCACAGGGATACAACAACGCATATGGCATGAATAATGCAAACTTGAGTTTGTTAAGTTCAACATTTTTCGCCTCAAGGTCTCGTCTGGAATTTTATGCAAATTAACGAATTATAAAGAGGAATAAATTGTCTACAAAACAAATTTTTCCGATTTTAAATCGGACATTTCGTTGCTGAGTAAAACACATTTTTACTTGATTCATGCAGGTAAGTCGATTTTTTTGCCCTTAAGTGTATATATACATCAGTGCCTTAAGTGTATACATCAGTGCCTTAAGTGTATACATCAGTGATGTATTCTTTGAAAAGATTAGAGTGCTCAAAACAGGCACTGTCTTCCTATACAGTCGATTCCGCTTTATCTGGACACCGGTTAATCTGGGCAGCCATTTATTAGGGCCAAATTGTCCAGAACAAATCCGGACAGTACATTTGCGCATGTTTTTGGTCCGGTTATTTCGGCCACTAATCCGCGTATTCTGGACAGGCGGCTGGCAACTTTAACCCAGAAGGAGCCAATGGCCCCAGTTTAAAGTCAATTTTCCAAGAATCGCTTTTATGGAATCTAAATTTAAGGAGTCCCAAGAGACCCCCTCGTATAGTATATCCCCCCCCCAAGTACCTAAAAACTCACCATCATTTTTATTGAATTAAAATGTGGATGTATACTTTCGTAGTTTGAATATGTTATTAAACTACACTTACATTTGGATGATATCATACTCATTTCAAGCCGTTTTTAAACGAATAAACAACAATTTATGGTGCTCTGTAGCTACGGTCTTTAATTAAAATGTGGATGTATACTTTCGTAGTTTGAATATGTTATTAAACTACACTTACATTTGGATGATATCATACTCATTTCAAGCCGTTTTTAAACGAATAAACAACAATTTATGGTGCTCTGTAGCTACGGTCTTTATTTTACACCATATACATGTATTTTTTTTAACTTCGCATATTCTGGACAGCCGCCTAATCGGGGCAAAACGCCTCCGTCCGCATGTGTCCAGATTAAGCGGAATCGACTGTATCTACATTACATCATGAAATGGTAGAATAGGACTTCAGTTCTATTTTGTTGGTTTTCAGATATTTGAGGATATGTATGGATGGCCCTTAATAGGTGAAGCGCCTCTAAGTAATGAAACGGACTGAGCCATTTTATTCACAAGGCAGGCAAACACTGGGGCTTTCTTACCTCTTCTTCATTAGTAAGAGGCTAGATAATCACTGGCGATTTTTTCTAGGCAACTTTTTAATCACCAAAATGGAAAGCGTTATTTGCAATTGAAGCTCACACACTGGTGATTTTTTAATCGAGGCAACTAAAAAATTGAAATATGCTCCATTCTGCGGGTGGTTAAATAGTTTCTTGTGAAAATATACGTAAGCGTGTAGGAAAGCCACGTTGTTCTGCAAGTTATAACAGCAACTATTTAATCTGCAGTGCATGTCTAACAAAAACAACAAACAATGTTTGGATAAATGATTAAATAGTATAACTTCGTATATATAGATGTAATGGATAGCCGACCCTGTCCTGAATCATCCTACAAAACCAATTAAGACACATTTGGCTTTTGCCTAATTGCACTGGCTTGTTCCTCAACACAGCCAACACTTATCAAAAAACCAAGAAAACATTTTCTTGGACTTCAAAATTATGTCCATAATGTATGAGTTAGAAATGCTGAATGTAGCCATTTTGAAAACATTCGTGTTTGAACGACATCTATACATATTGGTTATGTGCAGATTTAGTGGAAAAAAAGTAATGTTCCTTCTAAATGTAATGACAAATCTTCATTTTCTTTACTGCATATCCGCAACTGCAATTTCACAAGAACGTCATGTGAACCAACTATGGGGACCATATAAGCTATCTGAAATTCAATTTAACGACGGTGTTGGATGTCCATTGATACGATAATATCCCACAAGTTATATAAATTGGGTTATATTGGTTCATGTTGCATTACTATATGCTGACAGTTAGCGTACTGAATTGAAAACTCACGCTGCAAGACACTGACTGAAGTTAATAAAAAAGTTAACATCTAAATGTAGTATGTGGGAACACCATTGTCTGACACCATTGTCTGACATCGTCTGGAGTCTGACACCAGGGAAGAGTTAAATTGGCAAAAGATGACGTTTCTTTTCCCCGTTAATTTCCTCTTGGGTCAATTAATTTCAGCAAGGGGTTCTCAAACTCTTCAGGCGACGCCCTTGTTGAAACAAAGCCACAAAGGTGGCGCTTTCGTCGCCCTTGAATTGGGCCATGGTAGATGCGCCAACACACAACATCAACTGGTGGGTTTCTGGTGGAGAAAAAACCAGGTTAAATTGTAGTTTTCGTGGCAGTGAAGGTGATGAAGGCATTGTAACCCTTCACCTCAAAGATTTCACCGTTCAGTGATTTTTCCGTTGTCGAGGTTGGGAGATCAGTGGGGCGCAGAATCTTGCATTGAAAACACCTCATTCATTAGATTTTAGTCACGGACCTCTGCTTGCCAATGCCTTTGAAGGCTCTCTTGAGCATGCAGTTGAGCAGACAGGAAGGTTGGGATGATGCTGTTTCTGTTGATGTTGCGCTCTGCTTGTTCAAGACGTCGGGAATACCTTTATTTTTTTTGTTTGTTTTGTTTTTGGCCATTGTATGAGAGTTATCACCTACTGTATAGTGCTAGGCGAGGGCACGCTCTTCACCCTAACCCACTATACGTCCACGGGTGATTGTCTAGGGGAGTTATGGTGCGTCATTCCATGGGGAAATCCTACTGTGGAATTTTGAATACTGAAAATAACCGTTAGACGATTTTTGGTACCCTCTGGGAACCTACTGTTGATATATCTATCTGTTGACTTCTGCGATTTTTTTTGTGTTATGGTGGACAGTTTTTTTAAATTAACGAGAATGTCAGAATGGCTTTCATTCGTAACGATAAGAAAAATAACTTTAGCGTCTTTGGGTGATTTTTTTTTTGTGTTTTTTTTTTTACATGTTTGCAAAGTTTTTGACCAAAATAAAATGGTTGACCTTCGGGTTTTTAACAAGACAACAACTTAGACCTGCAGACACAACTGTAGTCACTGAATGAATCCATTCTAGCTGAACACCGATTTGGATAGAATTTTCTCCAAGCTGAAAAGCGATTTGGATAGAATTTCATTTTAGCTGAAAATCAATATTAATAGAATTCCATCCTAGCTGAAAACCGATTAGGAAAGAATTTCATTCTAGCTGAAAACCGATTAGGAAAGAATTTCATTCTAGCTGAAAACCGATTAGGAAAGAATTTCATCCTAGCTGAAAACCGATTAGGAAAGAATATCATTTTACCTGAATTCCAAAATTGATAGAATTCCATCCTAGCTGAAAACCGATTAGGAAAGAATATCATTTTAGCTGAATTCCAAAATTGATAGAATTCCATCCTAGCTGAAAACCGATTAGGAAAGAATTTCATTCTAGCTGAAAACCGATTAGGAAAGAATTTCATTCTAGCTGAAAACCGATTAGGAAAGAATTTCATCCTAGCTGAAAACCGATTAGGAAAGAATTTCATTTTAGCTGAATTCCAAAATTGATAGAATTCCATCCTAGCTGAAAACCGATTAGGATAGAATTTCTACCTAGCTGAAAACCGATTTGGGTAGCATTTAATCATATAGCTGAAAACCGATTTGGGTAGCATTTAATCATATGTATAGCTGAAAAACGATTTAGACAACTTCAACCTAGATATTAGCCTATTTGGATAGATTTGGAATACGCATGTTCACCTGTACATCTACATAATTTCTATAGAAATCGGTTTACAGCTATAGGATGAAATCCTTTCTGTGACTACAACTTTACAACACAACATTAGAATATAGCGTGCGGAGTAAAATGCTATACATTTAATTTGATTTATATTTAAAATGTACAGTATATTTGCATATGAACACCATTATGGAAGTATATTTTTAATTAAAATACATGTATATGTACAATTCTTCCTTATTAACGTTTGGTTCAGTTGGACCGTGACCCAGCCATTTTGAGAGGGCATCGGTAACCCATGACAGTCGCGCTATAAGAAACCAGATTCCCATGCTCTTACCTATCTATCTCTTATCTTGTTTGCCCTGGTTTCATAAAGGGGCAATTTTCTGCAAACTAACGGAATGGCGATTGCAAAGTTTCTCAAGAAAACCCAGTTCTGATATCTCTGCATGAGGATGGAAGTTTTGTAGCGATACATTTCAACTTGATATGACTTATTGGTTTTCTGAAGCATGAAACTATGACCTTTGTTTCAGCTTCATTGGGCGATGGGAATTTACATTTTCAAATACATGTACATACTATGTATGTTGGTAGTATGTAGGGAGCTCTAATGGATCGTTTGTTTTTGGCAAATTAATTTCGTTAGATTGTTCTTAAAATACAAGTCCCAGGTAGCAATCTATCTTTCTTTAGGTCTTATAAGTAAATAACCGTAACACCCCGTTCACACGAGGCCGTATCAGCTATTTTGCCGCACGAGGTTTTTTTCAGCAGCGCATGCTGTTCTATCTGCAAGTTCACACGATCCCGTAAACGTATCGTGTGAACGTGCAGATAGAAAAGCATGCGCCGCTGAAAAAACCTTGTGCGGCAAAACAACTTGATACGGCCTCGTGTGAACGGGGTGTAACGCCTCGTTCACACGATGCGGTTTTCTGACTTATCGGAAATTATGCTGAATAGGTGCTAAACCGGGTGCAGTGTTTACACACTATTCAGTTTCGAATGTTTTGTGTTCCAATTTCCATAAAAACCGTACATGTCGAACGGATTTTAGCGACAAGATCGAATTGCAAAAATAAACGAATCGGGAATTATTCCGTAAACGGAATGAGGCGTATCGTGTGAATGTGCAGATGAAAAAGCATGCGCCGCTGAAGAATTCGGTAAAAAACCTCCGTGCGGCAAAATAGATTTATAAGAGACAAATTATAAGAACAACTTTAGACTGTATGTTATAATAACATTTGAACTACATTGTCGTCGAGACGATGACGTCAAATTGGTACCAACTACAGCTATGACGTCATTAACACGCAAGTTATTGACGTCATACCTTTTCGTTTCTCTAGCTGGGATTCTAACTTTATAGAATGTTGTTTCTCGAAAACTTGTGAACAAGTTCTTTAACCGTGGGATTGGCCTCTGTTCAAAAATATTACGTCACGTGTTCCATGATTAACACTTATGTTCCAGTCACGACTTGAGCGCACTCTGTGTACAAGTAATAACGCCGGCTAGTATGTAGAGAGGAAGGCAGTTTTTCAAATAGGCGTAATTGAATAGAAAGAGAGAGAGGGAACATATACAACAGTTAAATATAGTTGAGTTAAATTGTGATGTGTTTCACTTTCACCGACGCGTCAATATATATCACATTTATGTTTTAATATAAGTTGGTCACGGGAATAAAAAAATGCTTGGAATGCCTTCTCAAATTAACTTTTTACACAAGCAGAAAATCGTGCTTTGCCAAGATCACAAATTAAATTCCGGATCCACAAACTGGGCAAGTGTGGCTTTTAGTATAGTCTGATGAAAGCCATTAAACCAGGCCAGCATGCATTTGTTTGTCTTTTACAGCATGTGTCCTGAACGCGAACGCCATCTTACAACAACATTAGAGAGTTTGAGCCAGCCAACGCTTTAACGTTAACCTTAACGTTAACGTGGGGAAGGGAGGAGCCACGGTC
>JAUJYV010003139.1:0-10732 GCA_033995625.1 Ophyiulus pilosus | reverse complement strand
GCCTGTCATGTAATTTAATTAGCAATTGGTTGGGAAACTAGCCATATTTATTCATTTTCATTAACAGTTATGGTTGCCAGGGCCATATAAGGTACATGAATATTAATATTTCATCGTGCAATATGGCTTTCTTGTGTACTCGCCAATATTTGCATGGCTCGGACGGTGAAAATAGGGCTGTTTACTTTGACTTTTATGATTTCTTTCGCAAAGCCGTATATTTTCGTCTCGTTTCTTGGAACGTTTGTTGAATCCACAGCTGCTCGATACATGAATTTGATATTGCACGGGTCAAGTTGACCTGTCATAACACTTGACCTCTGGTTTGATCCTCATCCATTATTCATTATCGAGATGACATTATCAGTGGTGTTGTTTTACAGTTTATTTCGCTTTCTAGCAGAATCGCGAAATTTCGCATTAAGTTTTATGAAACTTAACTTGTCATAGTTTAAAAACGATCCATTTTAATTTCTTCATTTACAATTAGCATATTGACATTAATTTAAAAACAGTTTTTGCTTCATGTGTAACAATTTTCATTAATGTCGTTATTCAGAAAATTGAATGATTTGCTGTGAACTTATATATAAATAATTGGTAATTAATTTTTTGCTATGGTTGTAATGCATCAATTTTGTATACAGTATACAAATATGCACATAGAAAGTATATTTCGTAAATCATTTCAGTGTGTATATGGTCACCCTGGATTGAATGGTACATTTGCATATCACTTGTTGCCAACAGTTCTATTCAATGCATTTGTTCGGGTGGAATTCCTGACGGAAATTCAATTTGTGCCTTGTCCAATTGCATAAACATCCCATTTTTGGAGATATTTTTATCGTATTGTATATATGGGAGGGACCAGGTTAATGTAAGTAAAGGTGCCTACCGGTTCTAATAGCGGGATGGATACATCGAAGGTGATTGACTTTATATGACTTTTGTTTATTTAATAAAACTGCAAGACGATAAGAAATCTATTTCCAGACGGTCATAAGAACACGTGTATTCGTAGCAGTGATATTGATTTTTGAATATTTTTATGCCATATACACTGTAGGTATGTTTGTATCCATTATATGGCAAGTGTGGCAATTTGGACGTACAGTAGAAACGAGCTGTGGAAATAACAACCTTACGTATGGTTTTCGGGTACAAAAAACCTTATTTATGTTATTGGAAAGGATAACTGCATTTACACGTATCACTCGTGACTTGCATACAATGTTGAGAAAATTCAATTACACGGACTTTATTAATGTTAACGAATTTACGAAATACCGTAGTTATTAGGATTGATAGATAAGGGAATTAATTTAATGCTGCAAAAGATATCGTTAAATTTTGACCAAATGCTGCTAGGAAAAATGACAACAATTTTGCTTATCTTAAGAATTTATACTAGTTTCTAGGTTTTTTGTGAGTCTGTGCTAATATCCAGTATTGACATTTATTTTTTTCATTTACGCCTATACTGTTATAAGTTGTTAGATAAAAATGTATACTACTCGAATAATGCATGAATTTTAATTAAAACCTTTAATTCTAATTGGTCAAGATAATTCAATTTGTATATGGACTACTAATTTAATTAAATGGAAAATTATTCTCAATCAAGATTCAAGTCGTCATTAAAAATAATACAATTTGTACGTATAATTAAATTTTTTAATCAATAGGTATTTAATCGCGGCTTCAAAAGATGATTTGCTAATTGCTGGTTAAATTGAGAGTTCTGCGACTTGTTTTGCTATTAATGCACATAGTAAGTCGAGTGATTAGCTATAAGTCTTTTCGGTAATTAGTAACGCTGATTCCGCTTAGTGCTGCCATAAACACTGGTCATAAATTTAGTGAATCAATCAGAATGGATGATGTGTCCATTTTATTGACATTTTGTTGTACGAATGCCATGAAAAGTGTCGTTTTAAGTCATTATTTTTTCATCTGGATTCCCCTTCTTGGTCCTCTTATTTTCTATTTGATTTTACCCCAGTTCTGTTCCGCATTTCTCCATTCATCTCCCAATATTCTTTGCAAGATTCTCCCCCTCTTCTATCTTTAGTGTTGATAAAATGGATTTCCCCTATAAATCTACCCAAAAAGCATGCAGAAATATCTATCCGCCCAAAACTAAACACTACTTGGAATACCCCCAAATGTGTTTCCATTAGAACTGTCATACGGCTTCCGTTTGACATACTTCACTGCGCATGACCTTTCCGCCATGTTTTTTCTATTTCTACAAAGCAATACAGAACAGAATGTGTTATAAGAGTGCACAGCTTATATACCATTCCACCGCTTTATGCTTTTATAAAGGATGTTACTGGGGAAGGGTTCTCTGCAATGGGTTCATAAACCTTTCATGGTCTACAAGATTGAATTAAGGATGGTAGTTTAAGGTCGCTTTTAAAAAGGTCCTTGAAATTGAATTTATGGTCTTTTAAGTTTTTTTCTATCTTTTTTTTTCCAAGTTTTCTGTTTGTTATCGAACTGCAGTAATCACTGCGTTATGTTCTGCTGCTTACAGTAGCGAACTTGCATAGTAGCTACACCCACCCTACGCTTAAGTCAGCATCCTTTTAGGTCAATACTAGTATGGGGTCGCCTATAACGGCCATCTTATGTCGCCTTGTTTACATTCAGGTTGAAAACAAGCAACTAAAGAGATTGGTAGGGATGAAATTACGCAAACAGCATTTTGCATATTGTATAGTAGTTCAACCTCCTTAGTTTGGGCACGGAAGCTATCAGCGAGAATATTCTAAATGAAAAAGTGACTGATGATTGAAGTCATGGGAAAGTTATGATTAAACAAATCTATGGTTTTTGATTAAAAATGTCAAAATTCTATACGAAGTAAATACCTACAACAACGATAATCAGCGAAGACCTTTAATTTTTCTTATAGTTTTCCTACAGGACATGGACTTAGTTTATTACTTTTTGGTGTAAGAAAACAAGCTGCATTTTCTGCCAAATGATGAGTTGCATCAAACTCTTATTTCAACCCGATTCTGATCAGTAAAAATAATGAAAACAGAACTATAAAGTAAGACTTACTTATTGTCAATGCTTTAGGCCAGATTTCCTTCTCAGGAATTTCATTGGTATACAGCGATACGCTAATAAAAATCCATGTTGCCCATAAACGGAGGTTGAGATGGCGACGCAAATAGCAGAAATATACTGATCCTTTACACCGGTCTAAATATTTTGAACAGCATAAAATGGCCAACATGTGCTGAATACAGATGCGCCCGTGATCCAAAAACGTCCGTTGGTGGGGGTGGAACTGCAGCCACTGTTGTCTACCCGACGAGGGGTATGCAGGGGCGCCCAAAAATGGAAGTTTTAGCTTTAGGCGAGTGGCACTATAGGGGGATGTAATGAAAGCAAGAAAGGGGGTTGCGAAATAGAAATTACAAGTGCAATATAAAAAAACAACAAGAAAACTATATCTCAAACTGAGATTTGCTTAGGATCGCAAAGAGGCTGGGGAGCCGCCATCGAGAATTCAGTTTCGTCGTTCAACAAATTGCTTTCCTATTTTACGATTTATGCAAACGATGTCAAAAGTCATCTTATCAGTGCAGTCACGTTGCTCGCAACCTATATAAGCCATTTTGCCATCTCCAAAACGCAGTTTCTCTCCCCCTTATACATTGTATAGTTGATACTTTGTAAGTTTTTTTTGTCACCTTCGAGCATTGCCCCTTTATGTTGGATTTATTATTTCTATGAAATATGAATATGAACATTATTGCCCGATAAAGTGCATCGTGTTTACTTTTTTACCGCTATTATTGCAAGCGCTGATCTGAATTGAAGGAATGAAAATATAAAAAAACCACACGTGATTCTGAGGGCAATGGGGAAAAGAGTATTTCCGTTTTGATTTCCTTATTGAAAATCTGCGAAGAAAATGTCGAAAAAGTGGATGGATGCTACAATTCATGCCCGTATACGCTTCGATGGCTAGTCCGTCTCGTTTGTTTTTATTAACAAAAGTTTTGCCATAAACCATGTTAGAATCGTTAAAAACAACTATTCTTCTGATCGAACTTACAAGGTGATACATAATATGCTTTTTAGACACCAAAAGAATGACATTTAAAAAAATATACACGAATTGCCCCTGATGTAGGGCAATCACCGATTGCTTCCATGTTATGCGTGATTGCTAAATTCAGGGGCAGTTTTATTTCCCTCACTTAAAAATCTCAAATTTTGATTTCGCTCATATTTTATTTAAATATAGAGATGTGTTCTGCTAATGTAGTCATATTCTACATTTATTCAAGAAAAAAAATTGTAGTTAGAAACGAATTAACGAAACATAAGCAACGCACGTATTTTCATCTTTCTTATACAACGTTCATCCTAGTATTAAACTAATGTCCTTGTTATTAAGTTCTTTAATCCAATAGTTCGAACACGAAATTCAAGCGTATTTTTTTTATTATTATTATTTCAATTATTATATAATTTTGTTTTCAGTCTATAAAGCGTCGCTCGTTCGAAAACATATAGGAAATTTCTCCGAAACTATTTTTGTCGAATTACCTTAAGTATGCATTTTTTTTTGCAAATTGCGTGTACGGTCTTTTAGTAATTTTTTTTATTTCAATAATACTAAGAGCATTTGTAACTCCCACTTAGTTGTCGGCATCCCTAATTACATTTTGTGTTTTTGGTTAGGCAATGAAATCGCTCCTCATGCATGCATGGAAATGAGCACTCAAGCGGAAGAAGAAAAACAAGAGCAAAAATAGCAGCGAAAATAAAAATTGCAGGAATCAACTGACCTCCCACTGGAAATCCCTGACAGCTTTGCATGCATTTTGCATTTGCAAGGGGTTGCAGTGCCGTAACCCAATTTACTCCGCAAAACAAAGGGACACGCTTTGCTAATTACTACTCACATGACACCTACTAAACCATTCATGAGCAATAAGACTATATGCTTCGAAATGCAAATTGGTCCTTTAGGCATCCTCAACAAAATCAGTTTTTTTAAAACTCCGTTATATTAGGCTAGGGAAATACAACTGCATTTGTTTTAAAACGTGTGATTTGTATATTTGAACAAGATTTTGTAATTAAAGTTTTGAGAATGATTAATCATTTATTCGTTATAGGAAAATTGCTAATTACAAAAGAATGCTAACCTCACCCTATATATCCTAAGAAAGCCAGTTTTCTTGAATCTTTAAGTTTAAATAGTGTTGAAATCAAAGAGTCTACCAACAAACAATTGCTGTTAATAGAAAAGCCTTCGTTGCGTCAGTTCGCTTTGGTTTTAAAACCATTTAAGAAAAATGCTCATGGGAAAACCTTCGAAAACCTCCGAAATGCTTCTGCAAATTGACTTTTAGCTTTTTTCTTCTCGTAAATTTCTGCCACATTGTATTTGGTGAACTGTAATCGCATGCATCCAAGTGTGTCCTGTGGATGTATTTGTTAGAGCAGGAAATTGGGTTGGACCATGGACAAATTAGTCAGGCTCCCGCAGGCGAAGTTTAAGAGGCAGAGGACAAACAAGTAAAGAAAAATACAAAGTTATTTGCCTATTTTCTATTTCTTTACTCATTTTACCTCCCTTCGGGCTCGATCACTCTAATGTAAAGATCGGCTAGTTTTTTGTTGCAATATTTGTCAGTGTTGTCAAGCTTCGATTTTTGGGCATCTCCGAAGGTTGAGCAACTCTTTATGCTGGGCAAATTTCAAAGTATGATCACTACTCGTTATGGATATTAATGATCACGAGCATCAATGCAGCCCACATTGAATTACTAAACATGTATCAACATATATACAACATTGGTTGCCGAACTAGTATATGTAAATACTCTAAATTTACATGAGGGATCTTGAAAGTAATGTTAATTGTCCTCTGCAGAAAAAAAGAATAGCCATTTCACAGAATCAAAATAAGTATTTACTTGGGTCACTTTAACAGCACTCATTTGAAGCAAAAATAAGAAATGTTTCTTTACGAATGGACACGAGTTTGTTTTATGGTTTCTAGAATTTTATTTGCCCATTAATGGGAGGTTTGGTCGTATCTTTGGCAAATGAGATGATTTTTTTATGAAAAGAAACAAAAA
The DNA here is from genome assembly GCA_033995625.1 of Ophyiulus pilosus. Lineage (NCBI taxonomy): Eukaryota > Metazoa > Arthropoda > Diplopoda > Julida > Julidae > Ophyiulus > Ophyiulus pilosus. The sequence goes on along the minus strand of JAUJYV010003139.1, from coordinate 4,610 downwards.
AGAAGATTCATCGTTATAAGAGAGAAAAAAAGACAATAACGACTAGTCCAAGCCTAATAACCAAATAACAAAAAAAATGATACTTTCGCCATTTTTAATGTTTTTTTCTGTTATATTGCTTATGTCCCTATATATTTTAACTATACAGTTATACATTATTGAATGATTGAGGCAATATGGGAGGCTGAATATATGGGTTCCTGATAATTGGAATTTGGCATTTGATAACTTAGGGGTCGACAAAAAAGATCTAATTCTTATTGCGATGTTAACTCTACGTGCGCTCATGTGGTCCGAGAACATTTATAAGATGAATGGGTTGTTTTTGCTAATGGAGAAACGACAAATGAAACAATTACCAGAAATGGTTTCACCTGCTCCTTCGTATTCAATTATTGATCAAAAAGTCCGCAATATTCATCATGACTTTAGGAAGGAAAACTTCTAATGAGCTTTGTTGTTAAAAATCATAATATTCCGAATTACCAAAAAAAATCTTGCAGATATGGCACGAATATAATAAATCTTTGATGTAAATAATAAATATTCATGTATTTAACATTATTATTATTGAAATGGATAATCAATAATATATTGTTACGAATTGCTATTTTTCGTTAGATGGCGTGTCATGGCAGACTAAAGGAAAACTTTTCTATTGAGCTCTCCTCTAAGGTTTCTTTCGAATTAGTTTTTTTTTCCTTTTTACTGCAGTCTGTCCATTACCAGCGTAGATTGACACTCAAATAATGTGGGCCTTGGCAAAATTTATACTGCAATTTCAGATTTCATAAGCCAGTGGTCAGTATTGATGACCGTACGTTGGGAATGGGTGTTGCATGCAATGGGAATTAAAGATTTTGGTAGTTTCTCCGATGAGACGTGCAATGTATTGAATTTCGTAAATTATGTGGCTCGGACTTCTCTATTTACATGTAGTATTGAAGCAGCAAATTGCAATCCCGTGTGTGCTGACCAGCATTTGAAATGAAGCCAGTGCCTCTCAAAACGTCCCAGCTGCTGACATTAAAAGTCAGAACACATAATTGCATTACCTCCAATGCTTTATTTGGTAAAATAAGAGAAAAAAAATAAAGGATTTCATCTGACTAGTTTCTGGTAATTGTAACTAGTTTGAACGTGATGGATTATTTTTGACATGACCCGTTCCAATGATTACAAATTGCACTGACCATTACTGATTTATTTCATATTGTGGCTGAACATTTTAGTATTTATCTTGATGGTTGCAACTATTTTAAGCTATGCCCTTGAATTAAACTGTACTTTTATTCTTTTATCAGAATCGCTTGTAATTAAAAGATATAAATGATAAATCAACATCTACAAATAGCATAGTTTTTTTACAGTCAGTCAAGTCAAGCAGATAGTTTTATCTGCTCTACAATCCATGTTTACATGTCGCCAGAAATCCATTAACATTCTTCAGGTTTCGGAGTTTTTTCCCTATCATCTCAAGGTTTTAACGCTTAAGAAGCAGTAATAGTAGTCGTGTTTCGTCAATAATAACAAAAACTTTCTAAGTGAAAACCTCTTCCAGCTATTACGTTAAACTCACTGTTTTTTGTACTGGTTTTCTCGTTATAATTATCTCCCTATAATGTCCTTCCTTGTGAAGATTGTTGAAATAGTTTGTCTCAGAAATAACTGCGAAGCATTGTTAAATAATTAAATTAAGTAATCTGTTTTTCTTAACGTTCATCTTTAATTTACTTTAACCCTACGAATGCGCAGACTGATTATTTTCGTGTTTATAGCCATAGCTAAAATATGATTTCATTATCTTGCAGCATTGCATTAAAAGCGTTTTGATTTGTTATTCTGTTAGCAACCTCTGCACCAAACGACGTTAAATATCTGCACTTTTCGATAACTTAATTACAGGCCCTCTGGTGTTATTTCTTTTTTTTTCTTGACTTTTTTCTGCTTTTGTAGTGGCCCCCTATGAATCCACTACTGACCAAATTGGTTTGTTATTCCATCAGTTGTTGATTGTCGTCTTCAAATACGATGAATTGTTTTAATTACTAGCTTTTGTCCCCTGGGGAAACCAATGTACGGCAACAACTATACAGACCTTGTTATCCTAGCGTGTAATCATTCCCTCGTTATTCTATGACTTTCTTTTTAGCATTTGGAAGTATTAATTGCTCAACATCTGGTTGTCACTTAAAATACTGTAAGACAGGAATTGATGCTAGAAGTTTTGCAGTACAGAATGAGAAAAAAATCAGCATTACAACAGAATGAAAGTTTTGCAAAATTGATTTTTGTTCATGTTTTCACATCCGTATTTAATTAGACATATCAAATATGGAATCCAATGCCCTCTCTTGGATAGAAATGATAAGATAATAGAATTTATCATTTTATTTCTGAAAAGAGTTGCTGCTATCAGACTGATGACAGCTGAGACGATCTTAGACATGATGTAAATATGACCTTAGTAACAATAATACTTCAATAAGGTTTTTTTATCTAATCTTTGATTAGTAAGTTTACTGAAATATTCAAGTATATTTTGCAGTACCATATACCCTATGCTTGTGGGAAAAGTAAATACAATTTTAGCTGATTTAAAAGTATCATGCAACTGGGGTCAAAGTGCTATCGCTATCTACTCCAAATACGAATTTGACATGTAAAAAATGTTAAAGTAAATCTGGGTGCAATTGATTTTGTTCGAATCTCTCCTTATCTATGCACACGCACAATGATAGGAAATACCATTGTTTGCTTTGAAGATTCTTCAATTTATGAGACTTGGAAAATTTTCTATAAATTTTTGTTTGCTTATTTTCTGTAGTAAAAAAACTTTGGGAAAGAAAAGTTTAATAAAAACAATACCAGCAAGAGGCATTTTTAAAATCAAAGGTTATGTTTCTTTATGTAAAATAACTCATCCTCCGGAAAACTGATATTTTTCTACAATTTATCAATGTTCTTTAAAGAAAAAAATAGTCTGTATTCATAAATATATTAACTTCGACGAGAATGCCTATATTTAAATCCATTTCTCATGTTCCATTAAAATATTTATTACTTTTGTGAAATGTATGCAAACTAAAACCCTAATGATGAAACCAGTATTTAAGTTGCGCTACTATCAAAATTCTAAAAAACTTGTTGAGTCAAAGTTACAAGTTGTAATTATATGTAATTTCTGCAACTGATAGGAAATGTTCAAACTATTTGGGTTTTATCATGATTAATGTGCAAATTAGAAATGAAACCATTCGAAATTCCGGTTAAATTGACCCGTTTAAACAATTTCTAAGAAGCAATTGAATGTATAATGGTGAAAAATGATCTTAAACCTTTATTCTGCCTGAACGGACATGGTTTTCCACTTTTCCAATGTACTTATTTTTTCTTGTTTTAAATTGTTGCGATACTAGAATTATCAACTCGTGTTGGTCAGTATCAACCAACAACAACAATGACTGCAAAAAAAATCTGCTCCAAGTTCAGTGATCTGCTCGTGTAGGGTTCACTTCTTTTATTGTTGTTAATGCACATTTGCTCTTCTTTTATCTGACAAGCTTTTTGTGTGATTGAATCCGAAATGCAGAGGCTCGCAATGGCTGACTTTCCCTCGAATGCCAATTGGTCGAATTGGGCGACTGTGGAGTTTAACTACGGGAAATTCTCCAATTTAAACCATTTTATTTTGGCACTACATTCGCTTTCAATAATGCCATTTGGGTGGTTTATCGCATTTTTAGAGGTGAACAAAATGTATGATCTATTGTAGTGTAGATCAGTTTACTTTTACTACTGGGTTCCATTAGTGCTATTGACCTATACACTGTATCGCTATTATACTGTTTGCTGTTGGGCCTACCTCACACTGTCCTGTGAAAGTGGTCCAAAAAGGTGTCTGACCTGTCTGTGTCCATTTACCATCAGCTACGCTGCCAAAATCCACGTGTCTCGTCAAATATACTTATAGTAACACTTTTTCATAAATATATGTAACATGTACATTTCCCTGACGATTGTAATAAAGACACTTCAACAACTAATTGCTTTCAGGATGGTCCAAACAAAACCATTGACTGTAAGCAATTTACTCAATATACTTCTCTGACAAGAAACACATTTGTAAAAATATAAGCAACATCATCTAGAAATAGTAAAAATATACGTCTTTTTTTTAAAAAAATCTGCTGACAAGATGAATAGGTGGTTTTGATAGGTTAGGCATTAAAAAAAGTGCAATACAAGTTCTTCGACTATTTCTTCTTGCCTCTTTCCCCATATTGCGTTTAAGTTGCCCGTATGGCAAAGGTGTTAATCTCCTATTCCAAAGGGACAGTTGGTCCCAATCAAACAAGAAATCTCAAACTGTTTGTTATAAAATATTTTAGCCTGCTCGGCAGATTTTTTTTCTTCTTATGAGATTGCTTTCTCTATGGCATCATGAAGTGAATACACAATATAGGAAAAATCTTCACTCAAAAGGTGTGTGTGTAGGTTTCCTCATTTGAAATCGATGGTTAGGAAGGAAAACTTGTTCCAACACTGTACTTTGAGATATATTTTTATTATTCCAAGTTGGTAATATAAAAAAGTGTAAATAGGACGAT
>JAUJYV010003138.1:0-10736 GCA_033995625.1 Ophyiulus pilosus | reverse complement strand
TGGAAAGATTCCTACATGGGAAACATAAATATTTTAACTAAAATAAGTATGAATTCAAGTTAACCTATACCATCATCACTCCATCTTTAATGTAGAGCATTATACCTTTGTTTCCTGAGATTTCTTAAGGGACATTTTTAAAAGTTCTGTCTTTGGCAACAGCACATTACAAGAGTGATGAGAAAAAAGATATGGGTACCATCATACAGTGGCGTGCAGAAAAGCCATGGGCATCAATATGAAAGGGGCATCCAATCAAAGAGTGAAATAAGAATTTTAGGTGTTGAAAGGACCATTAGATGCCATTTGTCGCATAATTAGAAATTCTGCCCAAAATTTATATGTGTTTATTTAATGAATGTATTATTTCTCTCCAAGAGCATTGTAAAATATAATACATTTTATTTTGGCTAATTGTCAAATCACTCTATACTTGTTTTAGGGGCCTTGATTAGCCCCAGGCATCACCAAACCTCTGTACGCCACTGGGATCATGGTTTTAGGATTTGTGGGGTAGGGAATCAAAAGATAAAGTGAGTTTAAAAAGGTAGTAACACATTTGTTCAAAAGAAATAAATAGGAATTAGTTATTTTTAAATTTATTAAAAATTGGTAAAATCAAAAGATGACTAATCTTTGTGAACAAATGTTATTGCATTTTTGAATTCACTTTGTGTATTTTGTTATCGGGTTGAAAAACGTATTTGTCGTTGTCAATTAGTTTTATTTGAAACAATCGAAGAGTTATTAATTAATGGACAAGATTTCTCCCCGCATACATCAATTTCCAAGCATGCCTTCGCTGAACGTTAAGATGCATTAGTGATACCAGATTAAAAATTAACAATTTCGTTTCTTTTTCAGACTCATAAAGAAGATAATATGTAAAACGAAGACTGTTTTCAATGGCTTAGGGCAAGCGACGTTTCCTAGACTCGGACACTGTTTTGCTGCTCAACGACAACAACATCAATAATAATAATTATTATTACTATGATTTAATCTCTATAATTGTTTTTTGTTTGTGAAGTGATGTGGACGTTTTCCCCTCAAAGTTTCCCACGTATATTCTACCCAAATTCCCCCTTTTTAAGTCCTAAAAAGCAATAACGAGTAGATGCGTGTGTATTATCTTAGTTAGAATTTGGACAATCGGCTAACGAGCCGTTGTTTTGGAACGCGTTTTCATAAGTTTGGATTGGAGCGCCCGGCTGGTTAGCCGGCTGGCGAGCCGTCAGCCGTCTAATAAGTGTCATGGTCGCCGTTCGTTCGAAAGTGCGAAGCATAAGTTTTGCTGGCTCAGGAACGAAGTTTATTTTTCGTCTATTTCTCATGAGTTTTGGCCCGAATTGAAAATTCGATGGTGTTTTTTTTGTTTTCTTTAGCGATATCACGAAAAACGGGTAAGTTTTTCGCTGGCTTTTTCTTTGTATTTTGAGATTTTAAAACTGTGTGCAAAGTTGCGCAAATATGGAAATTCTGATTCCAAGGTTAGGCCTAAGCGAATGATACGATATATGCAATTATTTGTTTTTATTTACGTTCATTTAATGACATTCCTCTCTTTTTTTGTGTGAAGATGATACCGTTTTATTTAAGGCTGTTTAAGACCAAAGTCAAAGTTTTGTTCGTTAGTATTATATCAACGTTCATTCCCGAAATTATGTTCATAGTTCCATCGCGCAATATGCGTAAATATCATTCCTTTAAAGCTGCCAGAAATTTAAGTATACTTATTTGTCTATTATTACGTAGGTATCTTCAAGTAGGTGGTTGGAATGTCATACTATTCCCATGTCATTCCAAATGGAATTCCATACCCGCCTATTTTGAAGATATCTGACCTGTTATGACAACTATTATTAAGGTGAAATTTCAATCGATGTAGCTTACGAATATTCCTAAGGAATATTTTTTTCCTTATTTCTTGTTTTCAATATCTGTTTTCAACCGCTGATTCTGGTTAATTTTATGTAAAGTGGGGTCAGTTATTTCTGGTTATAGAAATTTTGCCGAAACGTCAAAGTTTGTGTTTCAACCTATGAAATGTTTGCTTGTTTTTCGAAATGCAGCTCTATCCGTAACAGTTTGCGTAAAATTCTTACGGATGAGCTGAGCTATGGTGCATATTGTGGTCAAATTAGGTACCTTTACGTTATGTGGTTTGTAAGCTTTAGTAGGCTGACATGTCATGTACATTGTTTATGACATTCCACAGACCCCAAGCTTAAAAATTCCTGTTTTAAGGTACCTATATTGAAAACTGACATTTAGCGGGACTTGACCTTTGAACCCTACGCGTGAGTCAATATCCCGTATTATATACATTCCACGTTTTGAAGTTCAGTATTTTAGATTGAAGATTTATTTTTAAAAACATTTAATTACGATATATAATTTTGAGATTTTGTCTTCATTTTTTTGTCTATATACTTTCTTGCATTTTATTGCAATTTATATCCTATTAAGCTTATTTTATTTAATATTATTTTGTGTATATTCGAGTATTCTTTTGTCTTCGTTTATAACGATACTTTCAAAGCGACTGATTTTGTTATCTCGACTAAAAAATAGACGATTTGTGGTTGTGCAACAATTCAATTTAGATTAGCAAACTTACTATATCCCTCGATACATTTTTTTTGGACTATAAATTTCAAGTGTACATAAAATGCGTTTGCACAGGGCTACCCTGAATGATTACATCTTTTGTTTTTTATGCTGCCCTGGAGATTAAATTTTTGAACTTTTTAATTTGGTATCCCTAATTGGGGTATTTCTATCACCTTACTAGGACCCTTGAATAATTGGGGGGAAAAAATAACATTTCAGTATTTTTATTTCAAACTTCACTTTTTAAGCAATCTTGTTGTTTTCTGAGTTTTTTGAATTAGCATTCCAACCGAATTTTTAGGTGAGATTCCTGATATGGGGCATCTTTCGGGGTAGCCCCAACTTACGATATGAATTCCTGCATCGCTATACTGTTAAACAATTATTCTTGAGCGCGACCCTGCGTCTATACTATTTTTCGTTGCTTTGCATCCTTTTGGTAGGATTCCATCCGATACAATCACTAATTAATAATTAACTTAATCCAATCACGTAATCAGAATGTGGTGAAAGAACGCCATTCTGTGACCACAATTGATGTGGACAAATATTGGGATCCAAATCAACCAATAAGATCACTCGTGAATCACACTCGCCTATACAGCTCTAAATGCAAGTTTATTTTAATTAGGTGGTTAATTTTGGAGGCATCCATTTTGGTGGTAAACTTGTTTCGACTTGTCGTGGATTAGCTTATGATTTCGATACATGGTGATGAATAGCCCAGACTTTAGCCAAATTAATTAATTTCTACCACACCAGTAAAATACCATGTAGTTACAAACGACTGTAAATACTGGATTATAAGCAAACTATATTCCATAGGTCCTAGAAATAAAGACACTTCCTAGTGCCCCACATAAACTATGGTTTTCATATCAACTATCATTAGCTTCTACCTGATTGTAGTGCCTGGAAACCTACCAAAATTATGCAACCCAATGAATAAGGGGTTGAAACTTAGAAACTCCATCTAAAGGGGTTTGCAAGGGGTATTTTATGAATCTAAGATCGTTTTCAGACTCAAGTGTAGTTGGAGAAACAGCAGCGTTTGTAAAGGGTTTTAACATTTTTGTAGTGGAGATGAGTGTAATATTTTAGTCAATTTTTTTCATGAAAAAAAAAATATCATATCCGTGTATTTAATAGATTAATTGCATTTTAGACTGTTAAAAAAAAAGTTGAAATTATTAGTTGGGCCCTTATAGTTTTGACGCTAGTAGTAACTAACCACTACTTGTAATTATGCAAAAAAAAACGAAATTGAATTTTTTCAGTGGCAATTACATAATGGGTTTTGAAAATTTGAAACGATGGGATCGACGATTGTATGCATATTATATAAATATATATCTAGTTTTGAGAGTATTAAGTAATTGTAAAACGTTTGAGTGCAGTTGATTTGAGTTAATCACTAGATTTCCGTCCAACAAAACCGACTTTTTAAATAAAAAAAATAAAAAAACCTCGTGCATGTACGGTAGTGCAGCGCTACCGAATGATAAGGGAAAGCTATAGTAGCGCCCCCTATGAGTTAATCCCAGTTTAAGTAAGTGCTGCTCTGCATAATGTACATGTACGTAAATGCCTTATTCTATAAATATATATTATAAACCATTTAATAGCCTCCCCAGCTCTCCTCCCCTTTTGCCCCCCTGCCCCCCTCGCCCCCCTTTTTCTGATGGATGCATTTCTTGACAATCGCCATATCCGTGACTTTGATCGCCGCCTGGTGGACATTTTTAGCGTTTACCCCACCCCCACGATAGTCACTAACTTATAGATAAATAATCGCTTTTTATCCCCCTGAGTACGTAGGTTTTTAAAACTTCTCTCTTTATAGCGCATCTATAGCATTTCGTATTATGTAAAAATGGTAGTTTGTGGGATGGTCTTTGTTACCTGGTTACCTTTTGGTGTTTGAACTGGTTAGTGATGTTTTCGCTCGTCACGCCCTCTTCTGGACGCATTTATGCCCACTATATAACCTCCTCGAGGAGGGTTAATACGCGCGTGGTGTCGACTTGGCCTGTCCAGGATTAATAAGGCTTATTTTGTACTCTGGATAAGTCATATTTGTGGGATTCCCGATGAGTTGTTACCTGTATTTTATTTAATTACCAATTTTAATTAAGTTTAATTAAAAGTGAAAACAATGTTTGTTGTTGACTTATGGATTCTCGAAATGTTTCCACATAATTTCCACTTTTTAATCTGTTTTTTTTTTTGTTTAAATTGTATTCAAATCCTGGACTTGAATCCCGGATATGTAATTGACATCATGCGTGTTTTCCCCCAAAGATTCAAACCAAATTTCCAATTACCAAATATCCAGAATTTGACTAAATATAACCAAAGAATTGCGCGAGTCAAATATGAAAAGATATAGATTTGAATTTTCTATAAAGCTAGTCATTTTTATCGTAACCATGAATACATATGCGGATGGAAGAAACGTAATAATAGTTTTTTTGGAGACATAATTCATATTTTACCTGTACGGGGAAAAATTATAATGGCACATATATGGGCATATTTGGACATATCTGAAATTGGACATACTAATATTTTATCCATCTACACCTTTCATTGCTATGTTCATATTTGCACACTTCTGTTATGGAATGCCATATATGGGACATAATATGGCCCTATATAATTGTTTCACCTGGGAACCTTATGATGATCAAATTCCCTTAAAATACTGAAAAATGCAGTTTGTTATAATTCACGGTACATCCTGGGCTGAAAAATTATAAAGGAAAATACAGTATATGCCATATTACATCCCATTTTTCTTAAACATTTTAGCCATATATGGACATAACATAATTTGACATTCCACATACATGTTGCCTATATAATTTTTCTAACACATTAGGCACTATATACATTTCAGTTATTTATTTTATATGAAAAAATTAAGGGTGCTGTTTTTAAATATTTTTTTCCACACATTGGCGTGTTTTTATACGCAGAAATTTAAGGAATTTCAAGTCTCCAAATTATGATAAAAACACCACAAAATATAGGCGAAAATGCTTTACGTTCCGCGTTGATTGAAAGTACATACTTTATAGGCAAATCCTTCAATGTGTAAATCGTGTTAACTATTTTGTATAGTTCTGTCTTTTGCGCTATTTTTGCTCGGGATAATTCCCAACCAGTTAGCGCTTTAATGTCCGATTTGTGCTATTATACCCACCCTCAAACCTTTCCCTTGTCCTAAACCAACATTCCCAGTTTTTTGTAGTCAATAATTCTATGTAGATGTCATAGTAATCGTCTTCGTCTTATAATGTTGAATTTCTATTTTGAAAAAAAAAATGATCCTTTGAACAATAAATAAATGCGTTCGGGCATTTTTTTTATAAAGTAACGGCCCGTTAGCGCCACGTTTAACTTTATGCCATACTGGATACACCCTGGTGGAAAAATTAGATATGGTCATATACATGTATACCATATTTGGTCCCATATATGCAGCAGTCAACTGACCTAGGGGCCATTCAAAAATGATTTCCCTGGATTTCCTTCAAAAATTGACCATCCTTCGGATTAACGGAAATTTCCTGACCTCGAAGGGAAATTCCAGCATAAAATTGGTGTTTAACACAAATTTAGGCATAATTCCCGACTTTCCCGAGGTTTTAAAAATTCAAGTTCGTTTGTGACTGGGGACAAATTTATTTTGGTGTCCATTTGCCTTTTCACTGACCTTTAAAACATAATTAAACAAAAAATGCCAAAAACGTAAAAATACCATCATTAGTGGACGTCCATAATGGCTTACCCCTCCCTCACCCTTGTTCACATGCCAGCAGACCTCTCTACCCCCTCTTGATGACGTCATTTTTGAATGGTCCCCAAGGGTGTGACGTATATTTTTCCATTTGGGTCTTCATTGCAACCATTCCCAGTGTTTATAGTCGATTAACAAGACTTGACAGGATTAAGCTGATGCCTCGTTAACAATAACACGTTATTGTTAATCGGGCGTTAGGAAGCAAACAACGCATGGTGCAACGGACTATTGAAAAATGGTGACCTATGACCTCACAGTTTTGGTTTCATTTGCGCTAACTCTCCGCTATAATTTGTTTTATTAATGGCTACTGATTGTAATAATACACATTGATTTTGATTGTGTTAAATGGTGTTCTAGGACATATCAGGGAACTCTTCTTCTCTCGTGTGGAGATAATGGTGGATTTGCGAGTCATTGATCAATCCAAAAATACCATGTTTTAGACATGTTAATATATTTCCTGTTGCATCAGTTCAGTTCAGTTAAACGGAGATTAACAATATAAACATTTTAAACGCTTATTTAAGCAGGGTTTCCCCAAACCTGGAAAATATAGAGTTGTAAGGGAATTTGGAAAAACCTGAAATTGTCATGGAAATTGGAAATGATTGGAATTGTGAGGGATTTTGGAAAGACCTGGAAATGTCAGGGAAATTGGTAAAAGATCTTCAATTGTCAGGGAAAAATGAATTATTTTGAAAAAGTCAAGAAAATTTAACATATCAATATTACATCAACAAGGAACATTTGTAAAACTTTAAAAGTCAGGGAAGTTGACAATTTCATTTTTGGGGAACCCTTATAAGACCAGTGTTAATCTCCGAATAAACTTAACTGTGATCCGTATACCTGAATATGTTTCAGTTTTTAGTTTGATCCAAGAAAATCTATTTTATCTCTTAACATTAATGATGATTTTTTATTATTTATCCGTTAAATTTAATCGCTAATTTCTTGACATTTTAATGGATTTGTGACACAAATGATTAAAATCAGAAAATTGTAAAATTATTTGCACTCAAGTTGTGAAACAAAAAAAATACAATATGATTATTTAAAATTTCTTTATTTTTTGTGACATCCTAGTACAGTGTTTTCGAAGTCACGGCGCACAAAATGGCGCCGAAATTCTAGCGGCACACCATACGTTTTTTTATTTGAGAGATTTTCTAGTTTTTTCTCAATGAAATGGTGAAAAATAATGTTGACGAACTTTGATACCCAAGCTTTTCTGTTATAAATTATCCATAAGACTAAATTTTCGACCCTCTCTCAAACTTTCGAGGCACACTTGGAGACCTTTGGTGGCACACAAGTTTAAAAACACTGTCCTAGCATATCACATAACATTTTAATGACACATAGTGGATTTAACGAGCAGTCGTTAATGTGCTTTTAAGTGTCCGATGGCAACTTGTAATGTAATAACACTTACATTACACGTTTGCCACCGGCATTTAATTCGCATTTTTCCCAAAAACTTAATTCGAAATCTATAAATAAAAGATGTTAGGAAAAACAGGAATGCCTATTAAATCATCATACACACATTTCATTAAATAATAATGGCACGAGATTGTGTACCTACCATTTGAAAATTTAGCTGCGAGCAATAAATTTTGGAGATTAATGATAGGTTGCACCAAACTCTGATTAGTGTGATTAACATATCCTGAGTTTGGTGCATGCCCATCAACAGAGGTGATACCATTGGGGTTTTTTTTCAATATATTTACTATAAATTTCTGTACTCGGTTATGCGCTATGTAAGGCTAGTTTCAGGTTGGACATTTGAAATTAGCATAGTATTGTTCCCAAAAAAAAATGATTAATAAGCTTATAAAATCGCTTTATAATTAAAGCGATATTTAAACAGGGTGATAATTACCTATCTCGTAAACGTGTTGTTGGGGTTTTTTTCTCGTGAAATGGGCATTAATTTACACTTTATATTGTTTTTATTTTTATGAATGATATAAATAATACATATCATGGTTATTAAACTTGACATTGAATTCATACTTTTTTTTTTCCTTGAATCTTGAGTGTTGGTCAGGCTTATCTGAAAGGCAAGCAACAGCTATTCAAATATAAGGCCAGTTTTATTGATAAACTTCTTAATTGCATCTCTCATTCGGGAGCTCTGAATATTTTAGGGAAGTTTATCTCATTTTTATCGCGTAATAACTACAGTAATATGTAATAATTCCCGTTAATAATTTCCTGAATAATGTGACGGTTTACTGAGGTTATGCAATAGTTTTCAAACAAAACCATAAATTTACTAGTTCATTTGGCAAAAAGCATTCGTAATTTATCATTATATAGGGCCATATAAGCCAAATTTTGATCCCATATATGGAAATCTATTATATTCTCCTTATATGATTGAAAAAATTTATTCATCATAAATATATTAAAATGCATAGATATTCACAAATATAAATTTATTAGTTGTTGTTATTTTTTTGACCAAACGTTATACAATTCATATTCAAACTTGATAATTTTATAATGTTTATTTTAAATTTTAATAGAAAATTGACCTATCATGTCCATACATGGCATTTTCCATATATGTAAATCCATATCATCAAAATTCCTGTTTTTTAATCTGTTATCGAAAAAAAAATCAGGGCCCTTTCTGTAAATTTATAATTTTAAAATGTATGTTTTACAACAAAATTGCATCTATTGAAAGTTTTCAAACGGCAAAGGGCACTTTTGAATGACTACACATTTCTACTAATGAAAATAACCTCAGTATGTCGTCGACATTTGGTGTTAGGTGTGCAAATTCTCAAGTTTTGACAACTCCACTCTTGAGTGGACAGTGCTGTGGTGTTCTAAGGAAGTGCCCCAAAACTCCCACCAAAAACAAACAAAAAATGCGAAATCTGTCATATCATCCATGTAATTATTATTCGGGTTAGAATGGTGATGAAAATCTATGCCATATGCTACCATTTGTGGCAAAAACATATAAGTGAGGGTCAATGTAATTTTTCTATAGGGAAAAGGGCCATTGTAGTCCCTTGCCCAATCCATTAGGCCTGTAGACCTGTAGATACATACATACATATATATACATATATATATATACCGCCTTTATACTATACATCTATAGTAGAGTCCGCATTTGGACCCCAGAAAAAAAGGTTTTGTCTTTGATATATATATCGTACAATTGACATATGAGATTTTTAGCTCGGCTATCATGGATAATTAATGATATTGGAAGATAATAGATCTGCTGTAATTCGCTTCTATGAACCCCCCTATCAACCCAACTTTTTTTGCTAAGCTGAATGTGGTCAATACTATTTCCAGTACTTACTGAATATCTCTCGCAGTGCCTTCTCTTGTAAAAAATAAAGCCCATCGTTGATAGTGAATGATGGTGAGCTAAATTGACCTTTAGACCAATTCATTGTCGGTTTTGCAAACGTTATCATATTTGACTCTTTTTATCTTATCAAGTTGTGTGCCGTGTTTTTGCCGTGTTTTTCAGATTTTTCTGTCCGAATCGTTTCATTGCTAGTTGAATTTTTGCTGTTTGACCTTGATCCCCTTATCCCCCGTGTCCCCAGATCTGTCATTTGCCTCCCTTGTCGTCTGCAAACCCGGCAGCCATCTTTGTTTTTTCTCGCTTTTCTGGTTTTTTGAATCTGGGTTTTGTAGGTTTATACTCTTAGGCAAGGGCTCAATTTATACATATAACTTCAATGCGGTGTGCTATTATTGCGAATTGTGTGAAGAACGTACCTGTACTTAAGCTTGATATGGGCAGCAACCAGATTGACGTCAAAAATCCCACAATGCTTCTTTACTTGACATCTAAATTATTAATGGTGTTACCCCAACTCCTTACCTGAAAAGGGCTGTCTAGCGTAAACACATTAATTAATTAATTTTAAGGGGTGCTAGTAGTGCATCAGCTTCCTGGAGGTAACCAGGATTTTGTTTAATAGGCACAATATGTGTGCCCAAATTGAAGTTTAATCATTACCAGGGGCCCAAGGTGGAAAAATTATATATGGCACATACATGGATGTACGATGTACAAGATATATTATAAATGAATGCATCAAAAAGTGTGCACATATGGGCATTTAGGATATTTAGGCTATGATTTACCCATACGTGATTATAAATGTTTTCAAACAAAGATAATATATATTACCATATATGGGGAATACTATAGCCTTAAATAATTTTTCCATCCAGGTACTTACAATATATGGACATGTATGGGAAATTTTACTTATGAAAATATATCGATCAAAATTTGGGCACATATGCAAATACATACCCA
>JAUJYV010003137.1:0-10737 GCA_033995625.1 Ophyiulus pilosus | reverse complement strand
AGGGGTGAGTTGGAGGAGGAGGAGAGAAGGGGTGAAAGAAGGAGGAGGAGGAGGAGGGGTGGGGTGGAGTGGAGGAGGAGGGAGAGAAGGGGGAAAGGAGGAGGAGGAGGAGGAGTGGGAGAAAAGGGGGTGAACGCTTTCATCAGAAGATGCGGAGAGGTCAACGCCCCCATTCACGACGAAAGGGAAATTTTCGCACGATTTTCAGTCTCTCAACCCTTTATCCCTCACTTTTCGTTCATTGTTGATGTTGATGGGTATAGGAATATATATATATATATATATATATACATAAAAAAATGTATGTGGAAACTCAAACGTAGGCCTAACTACGCGAAACCAAATCGAGGAGGGATAAAAAAACACACACACACACACAACGCGGTGAAAAAAAAAGAGGTGAATGTTTCCACGTCAGCGAAAGCCCGAAATTTCGACACTTTTTATTTGCGTGACCCACACCACTGAAAGTGCGGGGCTTTAGTCACAGTTCACGCTTTCATCGCTGATTAAAAAGCGAGATCACATCCGATCCAGCTTTTTAATTTTGCTAGTACGCTTTTCCAACAAAAACACGGGTTGGAAATCATGCACCAAATACCGATTTAGCTAATGTTGTGTCTGCTGACGGGGGAATTCCCCCTGATTTTAATTAGGGAAATCAGAAGAAAAAAAAACCGGAGAAAAAAGCGGTGTCCTCTCGACAATGCAACGCATCCCGAGTGGACACGCACACCGGTCATTGTACACGTGGCTAACTGACACGTCTGGACATACAGTCGAACCCGCTTAATTGCACAGGAGCGCTTAATTGCACGTATTTCTCCATGACCTTAACTTTTGCCCTCTGTTTTGTACTTGATGTGAATCCGGATAATTGCACACACCGGATAAATACACATACTTTACGAGCACCACCTGCAACTTTTGTACGGAATTGTGACCGGATAATTGCATAAACAGGTTAATCGCACGTTTTCGGCTTACCGGTCACTGTGCAATTAAGCGGGTTCGATTGTGTATTGATATTATGAGACGTAGTGACTTTTGGACTATATTTTCAAAATTTTTAAAGTATCTACTGGGAAAAAGTGAATATAATAAATGTTTCTTCCCATTGCTAATCTAGTCATTTGAAGGAGTTTAGCAACAAATTGAGCCAGGATTACTGTATTTAAACAGCAAAAACCGGTTAATTGCACAATTTCGACTTGCCGGGTCGCTGTGCAATTAAGCGGGTTCCATTTCTGGTCATACTACAGTAGAACCCCTCTTAACTAATATCCTTGGGACCGGGTGCTTGGTATTAGTTTAAAGGGGTTATTAGATTAGAGGGGTTAGATTAGACTATGAGGCCCGAGTTGGGACCAGCATCTGATATTAGTTTAGAGGTGATACTAGTTTAGAGGGTATTAGTTTAGAGGGTATTAGTTTAGAGGATATTAGTTTAGAGGGGTTCTACTGTACATTGTCTATGTGTTTTTTTTGCAAACAGTGCAGGTCGTGTTGAACTATACATTGTCAAGACATTTACACCGCCGGAGGCGCCCTATGCCGAGCGATTTAAAAGTGGGGCGCCACCGACGGTCACTTCGCGGTTCAGTTACTCCACTAGATTACGTTATGAAGAAGAAGTTGAAGTTGACATTAGCGAGCATCGAGCTGCGCAACACGTCAAAATAGGACGCGCAAAAATCCATTGTTAAAGGGACAAGTTGCCACTCTTCTTGCCTCATCGCTCGATCTTCAGAAGAGGCACACACCTAAATAATTCAATTGACTGTATGGGCACCGCAGCGCCCCCCTTTATTCCCGTGGCACGAATGGCATGAATAATTCACGCCGAACGGGTTCATATACACTTTTCGGTCAGCATACATATTCTTCATCATTGATCAGACAGCGATGACGACTGAACAAAAAATAAATGTCGGATACAAAAAAAAAAAAAAAAAAAAAAAATGGCAAAAATCCATACAGGGCGCTCCAGATAATAGTCATGCGCTTTAAATATCACCTTTGCGGCGCCTTTCAATTATACCGTTTCTTGTGGCGCTTCACTCGCGCATTAAGTATATACCGGGTACGTCGCGAACTGACCAGAAGCGGTGACAAACGATCACACACCCCTACACCCCTTTCTGTCACACAAATAACTGTCCTTGTCGTCTAGCTAAGGTGCAAGGGCGGAATACGGCATCGACTCAATGGGGAAATTTAGCCCCCAAAACTCACGTTGACGATTACGAGCGGTGCAACCGTTCGCTATCAATTCCACCGCTTTTGCAGCGGATGGAGGACACTTTGAGCACAAATTGAAATAGCTGTTTTGTTGCTACGTTTGTGGCCTATGTTTGAAGCAAAATTGAATTTACGTTGAGTAAAAAACAAAAAAGTTACGAATTTATGAAAAATGTTCCACCTTTTTTTGTGGCCACCCTGTACATCTGTACAGGGTATATACAATTGCATTTATAAAAAGAGCACAGCTCAAGGATGAGCTCCGAACTCAATCTGTAGAAGCTTGGGGGTGGACAGGAGGTAGAGGAGAAAGGGGAGGTCAATTTTGAAAGAATTTTGGAGGAAATGGCCCCTAGTTTGAATCCAGAGTGGATTTGATCAACTGTGCAGGACCTTATCGGTGCCAACTTCCCCCCGCGACGTCTGCACCCATCGTTTTGTGCGTTTCCTTAACTCGTTTATGCCACAATTTCCACAAAAGCAACTCTGGAATCGATGCGGAAGGAATTGTATTTGCGGTGTAGACGAAGGGGTTTTGTGTTGTGTGTTGAACCTGGAGCACTGCATCCATCAAAGGCGCTCTACTTCATCAAACATTCTGGTCGATCAGCCAACATTTATTTGATCTATATGCTTCATTAAATCGTGTTTAGAGGGATACAAGTTCAATGCTACGTCTAGTATATATGGGGGATTTGAGTCTATCGGAAACGTCTACGTGTATGACGTCACTAAACCTCGCGTATCTTTCGAAGCTGCTTGAATACTGAGATTAGAGAGATTGGGCCAGCCAACGCCTTAACGTTAACCTTAACGTTAGATGCGGGAGGGAAAGAAGCACGCATGTGCACTCATGACGTTCAGCTAGTTTATTGGGTAGTTCAGTCCGTGGCTCCTCCCTTCCCCCCTCTAACGTTAAGGTTGACGTTAAGACGTTGACTGGCTCAATCTCTCTAAACTTTCATGTGTGCAAATTGATGGGGGGAAAATGGCCTATCAAGGGTCAAGTATGGTCTGTCAAGGGAGGAGCATGGCCCATTAAGGGCTAAACATGGCCCTTCAAGGGAGGAGCATGGTCCATCAAGGGTCGAGCATGGCCCATCAAGGGTCGAGCATGGCCCATCAAGGGTCGAGCATGGCCCATCAAGGGAGGAGCATGGCCCATCAAGGGAAGAGTATGGTCCATCAAAGTTCGAGCATGGCCTATCAAGGGTCGAGCATGGCCCATCAAGGGTCGAGCATGGCCCATCAAGGGTCAAGCATGGCCCATCAAGGGTCAAGCATAGCCTATCAAGAGTCCAGCATGGCCCATCAAGGGCAGAGTATGGTCCATCAAGAGTCAAGTATGGACTATCAGGGGTCAAGCATGGCCTATCAAGGGCCTAGTATATCCTATAAAGGGTCAAGTATGGCCTATCAAGGGTTGAGCATGGCCAATCAAGGGTCAAGTATGGTTTATCAAGGGTCGAGCATGGTCCACCAAGGGTCGAGCATGGTCCATCAAGGGTCGAGCATGGGCCACCAAAGGCAAAGGCATCAAGAGTCCAGCATGGCCCATCAAAGGAGGAGCATATGGTCCATCAAACGAGGAGCATGGTATATCAAGGGAGGAGCATGGCCCATCAAGGGAGGAGCATGGCCCATCAAGGGTCGAGCATGGTCCATCAAGGGTCGAGCATGGTCCATCAATGGTCGAGCATGGTCCATCAATGGTCGAGCATGGCCCAGCAAGGGCCAAGTATGGTCCATCAAGGGTCGAGCATGGCCCATCAAGAGTCCAGCATGGCCCATCAAGGGCAGAGTATGGTCTATCAAGGGTCGAGTATGGCCAGTCATAAGCTCATAGATGGCCTATGCGTTTCCTACACTGGAAATTAAATTCATTACCCTAATTCCAACTTGTTTCCATAATTAGAAATCTGTGCATTCAATTAAATTAATACAGAGCGAGCAGACCCATTGAAATTCTGATAAAATACATGCAAATTTGCTGAACGACGTTATCGATGGAAATACCATGCAGAGCAAACGATTTCGTTAGTTTTCCAAATTAATTTTCAGATTCAAAACGCTAATCGCGTCGTTATCGCTTAAATCAGCTCTAAAAATGGGGTCAAAGGTCCACTAGAGTGTAAGAGGAATGCGGTTAACGATGACGGTTAGTCACCACTTCATGGAGCGGAGTGACAATTGTGACATTTCCAATTAAGAAGGTCCAGATTTCGAATGACTGACCACGCAGATTTCGGTTGTCGAATCATGTTGCATTTTTGATCACACGTACCTATTAGTTTGTGGCTGTTAACCGCGTTGAAGTAAAATGGAAACATGTTGCAAAAAAAAACCCCCAAAATCAGCATTCCAGTAAAAAGGTGGAATGATCATATACACATAGTACAATGTACCGAACTCTCTCTAAACACAATAGTCGAAACTTAAATTTCAGGAAATCCTAGACGAAAACGTGCACAATTGCCGGATTTCCCATTGTTGAAAATTTCAACTTCGGGTATCACTTGACCCCTGAAATACACAATTTTAGCAAATTCCCCTTTGGAACAATTAAACCGAAATGCTGACTTCCAAAAGATACACATTATGCGGCACGTTGACATCGGCCACACATGCTGTAAATTGTCGCGGCACACATGACTGCAACCGGAAGAGGAACAAAAAACAAAAAAACTGGGACATTCACAGTTTCAAATTTCGCACAAACGGAGGTAGCGAATATAATTAAGAGTCGAAATGCAGGCAGTGGGGCGTGCAAATTGGCGTCTTTTACGAATAGGCCACACAAAAAAAACCTTTAATTGAACGTGATGCCAAGCGGATCGGATGTTGCTCTTGAGCATGACTTGAGCGCGACACACTGCTTTACTCCCGATAAAAAAGCAGCAAGTTGATCGTGAGGGTCGACAGGCAGACAATGACACTCGTTGTCACGACGTGTGACACCGGTTTCGGAGCTTTCCGTGCAAAATCGGTCAAAATTTGGATGACAAGTTATTGGCCCAGATATTCGTACAGTGCGGTGACCACCTCTGGTGAACATACCGCGAAACTTTATATTTTTCCTAATTATGCCGGGTCTCCACCGAAGGAGTCGTGATGTTAGACTCAATGTTTGCGCAAACAAATCCACTTGATAATTTGTGGAACCCTCACAGGATGGTTCATATTCAGGATATAGAGATGGTCCAGCGTAGGGCAGCCAGATTTGTTAAGAGCAGTTATCAACATTCCGCGAGTGTGACAGAAATGCTCCGCTCTCTAAATTGGGGCACGTTGAGCCGTCCAGACACGAAAAATTATCTATTCAAACGTTTTAATCTTTCTCCAAATTCACATCTTGTTTCCCATATATTAACGCCTAACGACCACTCTAGGAGTATACATAATCACTCAAATTCTTTGACCGAGCTTCGTGCCAAGACGGATGCTTACTATTGGTCCTTCTTTTTGCATGCGATTAGACGATGGAATAGCCTACCTGGCGATTCTCCCGATATTTGTTAAAAATTCAATCTAACAATGATGTCCAAGTCGGAACATTCTCCTGAAATTGGGTACGCCATATGGCGTTGTGTTATTATTCATGTCATATGGCATTGTGGTGTCATATGGCATTGTGGTGCCATATGGCATTTATTTGCTGACTGTAGGGTACTGAGTTGAATTGAAAATTGAAGGTCACACATGACCCATGTGTCATTTTCTAAAGCCTGGCATCGCTGGGGGCGCCGATGCCTAAAATAGGGTCATCCATAAACAGCTCTTCTTCTTCTTCTCCTTCTCCTCTGAAAATCAAATCCACCTTGCTATATTGAGCGACTGAAAGTACTCCAGCAATATATGTATTATGCTGCCTGTAGGCCAGAGTTCACCGAACGTTTCACGAGTATGCAGATTTTAGGGAAAGGCGTTTGCTCGGAGCGCCATTCGCCGAGTTGTATCCGCCAAAAGAAGCCAAAAATAGCGGGTGCGAGTGAGTCCAGTTTATGGCGCTCCTACCAAGACTGCTTAGCAATGCCGGCGGCATTATTTTCTTTGTATGAGAACACGAGCGTGATTGTCTTCAGGCACGCTTGTCTTAAATTTCATTAAATTGAGTTTACGGCTGAGCCGTGAGCAGCTTCATTTTTTTCCTTTGATCTAGACCGCCTCCCTAGCGATCGGAGAAATGTTGCCGAAACTGGTTATGGCAACAACAACAAAAAGTCATAGGTTTGCTCAAACATAACTGTAGGCAAACTTTTATTCTATATTTGTTTCAGCAAACTTTGTTGCCATTGGTGGAGACCCATCTTTCTAGTAAAATGCAAAACAATTAATTTGTATTAGCTACCACTTAAAAAAAAATGCTGCGTTCCCGGACAGGTTAAGTGAAGTTGCGCTTCTCTTTAATTCTTGGGGCACAACATGCAGCAGCCTTGCGTGGTGATTATTGTTTCGGATGGTCTCTTTTTGCATAATGCGACGAGTTTCACCTCTCGCATATATTTCGAGCGTGTTGCTGCGTTGGAAAACGTTCGGTTTCTGCTGTAGCATCGCGATATGTTAGTAATCAGGTTCGCCGCAAACGTATACTTTTACGAGGCACTCATGCAAAATAGCCCATTTCCAAGTTGATGAATGATGGGAGAAAATAACGCGGTTTCAAACTCATGCCCGTGCCATAAGGCCAACGCTACACTTTTCTTTCTGTTTGCACGCATCTCGGTGTATAACGAGCATTGTTTTATTCGGGGATTTACGATTTGGGAATTAATGGCATGTTAAGATACCCCCTGAACCTCGTTTGCTTTCCCTTCAGCCTTTCTTTTCATATGCTCCATTCTTGGGCATACAAGCCAGATTTCGCTACATCCGACGACGGCAAACAGTTTCGTTGTAGCATCGGGCCAGCGGTGGCATATCGCAGTGGCATCACCAGGATATTTGACGCCCAGGGCAAAACACCCCAATTCGCTCCTCCCTCCCCGGGGAGAGGGAGGAGCGAATTTGTTTACAAACCAAACCTAATCATGTGTTTTACAAAAGATTTATTTTCTTGGCCTTCACTGCTGAAAACTGATCCGCTTTAATCGCGCCTGTGGCGGATGTCGCCCCTCCTAGTAATACAGTCGATTCCGCTTAATCTGGACACATCTGGCGGAGGCGTTTTGTCCCGATTAGGCGGCTGCCCAGAATATGCGAAGTTAAAAAATATATACTGCCCGGATTTGTTCTTGACAATTTGGCCCTAATAAATGGCTGTCCAGATTAACCAGTGTCCAGATAAAGCGGAATCGACGGTACTCGTATCCATGAGTGCAATTTACCCCAGTCTGGCTACGCTGCTATTCATACGTACTATTTAATATGATTTGACAGGTACTCGTAATCAGTACTTCTGCTCATGAGTACATATTTGCCCAAGACTGAATACTCATTTTGTATGACTTCCGATTACATGTACTCTACTTGTACTATAGTGTGTGATTCCACAGTACTCACTCGATAGATTTGATGGTGCTAACCTCTTAAGTTGTACCCACGCCAGCATTAAACCATCGGTGTATTTAAATTAGGTGGTTAACAAATAAGTACACTTCTTTTTTTAAACTTTTTGTCGAGTCAGTGCTTTCTCTCAACAGTTCAGAAGCTGGGATTTTTTTTCCCTCTATAACTAACGCACAATTTAATCCCATGCATAATTTTGAATCTCTATTTTTTTTTGCTCGTTTTTATGCTTTTCTCACAGCATTCTCCCATGTTTGGGAGGTTGGTTGAGATGTTGCTGGAATTTACTAGAGGGCAGCCATTATGCAAAACGCGTCCTCGGTGGGAGCGCCTTAAGAGGGAAAAAAGGCGATTGATAGATTTAAGACGAAGACTTATCGCGCGTTTGCCAGCATATGCTTAACGCCGCAGGAAGTTGTAATTAAGAGAGTCATTTGCATAAATTAGCGTCCAGGTTGTTCTCAGCCTTGCTTATTAATGACGTCACTTTCCAGTAATGGCCGTAATGATGCTCGGTCGGGCTCAAAAACGTACGCGATCAATGCTTTTTTGTTACTCAGATTTCATATGGTGATATATTTTAACCCACTTTCTGAAGCAATGCGTGGATCTGAAATTAGCCTAGCCTCTACGCGCCTTTAAAGCAAGTAGATCCAAATCTGCGGTACATTTGTACAGAGCTCCAAAAGGGTCACAGATCAATTCAACTCAGTACCCTACAGTCAGCAAATAAATGACATATGGTAGGGGTGGGGGCCCTACCCAATTTCAGGGGAATTCTCCCACGTCAGTAGGGATCGTAGGTTGAGATCGTTTCGACCCCAAGGCCTCTAATCATTCGCTTTACCGGATGAGACTGCATACGAGCAACATGTTGTCGGGACCAACCGATTTCTGAGGAGAGAGTGCTTCGAGAAGT
Source organism: Ophyiulus pilosus (assembly GCA_033995625.1). Taxonomy (NCBI): domain Eukaryota; kingdom Metazoa; phylum Arthropoda; class Diplopoda; order Julida; family Julidae; genus Ophyiulus; species Ophyiulus pilosus. Next base: position 2,072 of record JAUJYV010003137.1, on the reverse strand, counting down.
TTCAGGCCACCCTCACTAGATATATACACCTCTTCCGTTATAGAAACTACAAGTGGCGGACCATTGCAGAAATTCTTTATCGATTCCGCACACTTTTTTCAACATTTCACCACTTTTATTTATTGTGTTTAAGGACGCCAACAACAGCCGTAACTATCGTGGCAACATGAAGTAGGTCGAATTTTAAAGGAAAGTTTCCCTGGCTTTTTCTTCTCTCTCGCAATGTTTGTTATTTCAACAGATGTTATTTTTCAATTGCAACAATTGGACCGGTGAAATTGATTTTAGGTGCCTTCCTCCTAATTATCGTTAAATGCATTATTTAGTTCCGGAAGAGCATATATATTTTTTTTCAATTTCTAATTTCTTATCTTCTTGAATCCACGCATTTCACATCAACGGAGTATATACGTAGTATCAAGTATGTATATGCAAATTCTTATTATTGGCATCGTTACGCATATATGCCGGGTGCCGTATACTATGTAATTTGATTGTTTTTATTTTACCATTCCGAATGATGGTAATTGAATGAATGTTATTTTGTTGCAACCTAATGTATAGCTCCTCCTGTGTTTTATATATATATATATATACATACATATGTATGTATATGTATATACAGTATACGCAGTCAAGCGACAATAACTGTTACTCTCGGCAATATCACTCGGCAGATAGCATTGAATTCATTGTAGGCCAATCTATAAAGAAGTATATCGTTTTATAAGTAGCGTAAAATATAGATTGTATGTATATACATACCTATACGTGATTGCATATGTATACATATGCGCATGTATATAGATATAATAATTGCGTTTTTCGCCGAATTGCTTTGCGGAGATTATTTCCAGGAAATTATAATGAAATATAAAGATTATATAAAGGCGGATGTGGAATATTACACCCGCTGTTCTTACTGAATTAACTCGTGTTGCTTTTCCTCAAGAAGCGCTGCGGATGAATTGCTAAAATAGATATCTTATCGTTGCAAGTTTCATGCTAAAGACGATTTCAAAAAAGCAAATGCATGCAATATTTATTTGCAAATTTAAGCTCGATTTGTCTTATTGAATTTGCTCAAAAAGGGGAATGTAAAATTAATTTTAGATTTATAATCTGGTTTTACTGTAATTAAACATAAACCGTCTACTATGCTACTGTACATTTAAAAAGAAAAATATAATTAAGAAAGCTTATCATGTGTATTTTATTGAAAATGTAAGGATATATCGTAATTCTTAGGCTCTTTATACTAACCTCTGTACCACAGTTGCTCAAACGTATTAGCTCGAGACTGAGATGCGTCTCAAGTCCCAGATGCATGTACCAAGACCAGCTCAAGAAAGCCAAATGTGAGACTCATCATCTTGCGATACCGTATTTTACGGACTATAAGATGCTATGGACTATAAGACGCACTTTAATTTTTAAGAAAATTTTTATAGTCCGCATCATTGAAAACCTTATTAGTATAAGACGTACCTGAATTTTGGAGGTAATTTTTTGAAGAAAAAAGTGCGTCTTATAGTCCATAAAATACGGTAGTTGAGAAGATGAGGAATAACAAGTCAACTGCAGAGCTCAAATTTGATAACAACCAGCAAGGTTGCTGTCCCAAGAACAAGAGAAGGAAGTACACCTCCCTTCAGCCTCAGGTCCAAACATGTCCTTTCATGCTTAAGGGCCTTGCATGCAATGCCACCTGTTGGCCAACAGCTGGATAATCATAAGGCGCCAAATTTAAATTTGGCATTATATGGATGTCTGCCAATCATTGCGGCATTGGGACATAATGGATCACAGTAACAAAGTTGATTCAAACACTCAAAAGACAAAACTAAATTCATGCGGGTGTGTCCCAAATTTGAAACACCGACTGAAACCAGGACGGACTCGCCGAAACGAGATTTTAACCGTCGCAACCGTTCGCTGTCAATTCCCCGCTTTTGCAGCGGACGGAGGACACTTTTGAGTACAAATTGAAATACCGTATTTTACGGACTATAAGACGCTACGGACTATAAGACGCACCTTAATTTTTAAGCAATTTTTTATAGCCCACATCA
>JAUJYV010003136.1:0-10741 GCA_033995625.1 Ophyiulus pilosus | reverse complement strand
TTGAGATACGAGCAAATTGACATACGAGCAAGGTTACGGAACGAATTAAACTCGTATCTCGAGGTATCACTGTATAGAAAATTGTTCATCATTTGTTCGCATCCATGCAAAGCAAGGATGTATTGCAGGAAAGCTCACTTGTGTTAGATTCGTACTGTGCACGTCATATTGAATATGTACATTGTACATTTATGAACAAATATGTACATTTATGAAATAATATAAATCTGATGCCTGGAATTTTATAAATGTACCTGTGAATTATTAGCAAACGACTTCTTGTCACGCCATACTTAATTCTGTTCAATGTTTCCATGACGTTCAATGACCAATGTTTTCTATGACATCATTCCAGATCATGAATTTGAACTACAACATCAAGTGCAGCGTCCTTTCGCTGAAGGATGTGTGTGCCATACAAATAGCTCGAAAAGCCCTCAAAGAATTCGAAGATAAATTACTTGAAAAAAACACGAGGGATATTGTCGAAGCGTTGACCATGTCGAGAATCGAGCATCTTGATGTCTCGTACGTTGTGAAAGACCATATTGAATCCTTCATCAAGCCTCTTGTAGATGAGCTGTGTTTTTGGTATAATTTCCAATACCCCACTTATGCGGTTATGACTCAACAAGGAACTTTACACCTGACTGAAACTGCTCAGCTTTTCGTGAATGATAAGCAGGCATTCACAAAACGTGGTTTTTATCTGGCTTGTTATTTTGGATTCAAAAAGCAGATGTCAGAGATTGCGAAACGTTTGAGCGAACGTGAATTTAGTGAGCTCTGCAAATGTATTGGCGATGGCGAGCTTCTTAGTCGTGATGAGATGATAATGGCATGGGACAAGATTAGCGACTCTTTGCATATAGTATGTAGAGATAGCGATTACCCAGAAATGAATGAACATTCTTGCCCCGAAGACTTGGAACTTCACCGAAAATATTCCAAACAAGCTGCCATGCACTGCATAACCCAAAATAAGAGAGTCATAGGCATGATGTGTAACGAAATACCCAAACACGAATCGCCCTTGCAGAAATTCGAAGAGTTTGTCCATTCACCGGAGATGCTGTGCTACTTCTTTTTAAAGATAAACAAAAATACAAATGGTGCAGATTTTCGACGAGCTGATCTGAGATCAAAGTTGCTGTACTTGCTAACGAAATGGCCCCACCAGAGGTTCTTCTGGAAAGCAGCTCAACAACTGATTCACCACATCACAGTATACGAGTTTTTTGAGATTTTGTATTACATCGTCAGGAAGTTGAATCGAGGATACACAGATTGGAACTATAGAGAAATGTTTATGGAGTTTTGGGATTTGGGTGAGGTCCATAGGGTAAATAATACCTTGGGCGGGGTGAAAGCGGTCGAATTGGCTCGTGAAATTTTCTTAAGCCATGACATGGTTCTGTTGTGTTTCTTCGCTAACAACATTTGCGAACAATTTAAAGTGGTACTTCTTCTGTATTTCTATCGCAGTTTTATAAGCCCATTGCTCTTGCACAAGAAAAAGTTTGAACGGCTGGAGTTGTTCATTAGATGCTGCGGGATGGATAACATTCATCATTTGAATATGTTTAAAACCGAATTCAAAAAGTATTATCAAAAATGCCCCACAAAAAGTGCCACATTTAAAGAATGTTTTCCAAGTCTACCTTCGTTGAGCGATCGCAGATGGAATCGCCGACTAAAAAAAATGACAAGGATTGTCGATAAGATAATCTTTGAATTAGGCAGCAAATAATTTACGATGTTAGCTATATATGTATATATTTTGAGTGAAAACATGGAAATGAGTAGTTCTCAACTTTGATTTAAGTTTCTATTTGTGAACGTTTCACAACAGTTAAAACGTCGTGCGATTTTTAAAAAAATTGAGAATTGAGAAGGGCAGAAAAATGATTGATCACCATGTTGTACAAAAAGCAAATTTTGTCTAAAGCCTATTCCAGACTATCTAAAAGTTGTTTTAAAAACCCTGATATTGCATATACTGGTCTACTACCAGATGTATAAATGTTGCATTTAGCAAACACAAATATTAGCTGAAATTGTATTATATAATTCAAGGGTTTTGAATTTTGATTAATTTTCAGGGTGTGATGAAAAATAAAAAATGTGTTCTAACAAATTATTAAGATTGTTGTTTTTCCATTCAACAAAATATGCAATTTAACAATGATAAGTCGCTACTGATTTAGGAGGAATCTCCTGACAACAAACGAATTTAACTCCAAGTAATTAATTGTTGGTTATATTTGTTACAACCCAAAGTTTAAAAATCCATAATTACCCAACAAGCAGTTGCACTTTGAGTATTTGGTACTGGCGTTTATATTTTTAGCTGCGTCCCAAAATGGAGGTCAATTCTCCCTCCTCCTCATAGTTTCACCCCATTTTCTCAATACCCATTTTTAGAATGGTCATTTGCCCTAGTTAAGAGTCCTTTGTCTTCAAAACTTCTTTACTGTTTCGAGTGGACGGTCTTTTAACCAGTTGTCGCAGTTTAAAGATATTTCACCACAATTTTACCTGAAAAAAGTAAGTTAATGAAATATTGAAAATAAGCAATTAATGAAACTGTGAATCGCTAAAATCTTTTAAGAGTTAACGTGTTAATCTGAAATTACAGGCCCTAATTTAGCTATATACTGATGCAAAATACACTCGTATATTTGTATTTTTTGATTTTCACGGAAAAACTCATATTATTCCGTGTTAAATGTAACTTTTCATGTATTTACAAACGTTTTATTTGCAAAAAAAAAAAGCTGACCACGTGTTTATGAATATAATAGGGAACAAAGGACACACTTATTATCCTTTTTAGTTCATGAAATTTAATAATCCCATAAGGAAATATTCAGGCTTATTTATAGTTCCGTTTGAAGTTTATGTACTTTCGTTATGCAGAAAACCGTTAACTTTGCCCTTGTGTACTGGCTGTTAACACGCGGTATTCTCGCCGTTAACCTCGTTCCCACGCGGCCGTATCAGGTTTTTTTGCCGCACGAGGTTTTTTACCGTATTCTGAAACGGCGCAAGCTCTGTTGTAAAAAGAATGAGGCCCGTGACCAAATTTCAAATTATTAATATTTTAAATTGTTCATTCTTTGTTCGCATCCATGCAAAGCAAGGTTGTATTGCAGGAAAGCTCACTTGTGTTAGATTCGTACTGTGCATGTCATATTGAATATGTACATTGTACATTTATTCACAAATATGTCCATTTATGAATTAATATAAATCTGATGCCTGGAATTTTATAAATGTACCAGTGGATTATTTGCAAGCGAATTCTTGTCACGCCATGCTTAATTCAGTTTAATGTTTCCATGACGTTGAATGACCAATGTTTTCTATGACATCATTCCAGATCATGGATTTGAACTACAACATCAAGTGCTGCGTCCTTTTGCTAAAGGATTTGTGTGCCATACAAATAGCTCGAAAAGCCCTCGAAGAATTCGAAGATAAATTACTTGAAAAAAACACGAGGGATATTGTCGAAGCGAGGACCATGTCGATAATCGAGCATCTTGATGTCTCGTACATTGTGAAAGACCATATTGAATCCTTCATCAAGCCTCTTGTAGATGAGCTGTGTTTTTGGTATAATTTCCAATACCCCACTAATGCGGTTATGACTCCACAAGGAACATTGGACCTGACTGAAACTGCCGAGCTTTTCGTGAATGATAAGCAGGCAATCACATGCAGTGGTCTTTTTGTGGCTTGTTTCTTTGGATTCAAAAAGCGGATGGCAGAGATTGTGAGACTTTTGAGCGACGGTGAATTTAGTGAGCTCTGCAGATTACTTGGCGATGACAAGCTTCCTAGTCGTGATGAGATGATAATGTCATTCGACAGGCGTAGCGACTCTTTTCATACATGTAGAGAGTACGCAGAATTGAATGAACCTTCTAGCCCCGAAGACTTTGAACTTTACCTAAAATATTCCAAGGAAGCTGGCATGCACTTCTCAATCCAAAATATGAGAGTCAAAGGCAAAATATGCAACGAAATACCCAAACACGATTCGTGGGTGTTGAAATTCGAAGATTCTGACTATACTCCGGAGATGCTGTGCTACTTCTTTTTTAAGATACACAGAAATACAAATGCTGCAGTTATTCGACGTCGAGCTGATCTGAGATCAAAGTTGTTGTTCTTGCTAATTAAATGGCCCTACCAGAGATTCTTCTCGAAAGCAGCTCACCAACTGATTCATCTCATCACAGCATCCCAGTTTTGGGAGATTTTGTATTACATCGTCAGGAAGTTGAATCGCGGATACTCGGATTGGAACTATCGAGAAATGTTCATGGAGTTTTGGGATTTGGGTAAAGACCATAGGGTAGATGAGACCTCGGGCGAGGAGAAAGCGTACGAATTGGCTCGTGAAATTTTCTTAAGCAATGACATGGTTCTGTTGAGTTTCTTCACTAGCAACATTTCCGAAAAATTTAAAAAGGTACTTCTTCGGAATTTCGATCGCAGTTTTATATGCCCTTTGCTCCTGAACAAGAAAATGTTTGAACGGCTGGAGTTGTTCATTAGATGCTGCGGGATGGATAGCATCGAGCGTTTGGAGAAGTTTAAAAACGAATTCAAAAAGTATTATCAAAAATGCCCCACAAAAAGGGCCATGTTTAAAAAAAATTGTCCAAGTCAACCTTCGTTGAGCAATCTCAGATGGAATCGTCGACTAGGAAAAATGGGAAGGATTGTTGATAAGATAATCTTTGAATTAGGCAGCAAATAATTTTACGATGTTAGCAATATATTTTGAGTGAAAACATGAAAATGAGTAGTTCCCAACTTTGATTTAAGTTTCTATTTTTGAACGTTTCACAACAGTCAAAACGTCGTGCGATTTAAAAAAAAATTGGGAATTGAGAAGGGCGGAAAAATGATTGACCACCATGTTGTAAAAAAAAACAAATTTTGTCTAAAACATATTCCCGACTATCTAAAAGTTGTTTTAAAAACCCTGATATTGCATATACTGGTCTACTACCAGATGTATAAATATTGCATTTAGCAAACACGAATATTAACTGAAATTGTATTTTACAATTCAAGGGTTTTGATTAATTTTCAGGGTGTGATGAAAAATAAAAGATGTTCTAAAAAATTATTAATATTGTTGTTTTTCCATTCAATAAAATATGCAATCTAACAATGATAAGTCGCTACTGACTTAGGAAGAATCTCCTGAAAACAGACTATCGTCCAACTATCGTACTTTAATTTGAATATTTTCGCAGCATTTTACAGAAAGTGTTAATAAAGCTGTTTCATTTGCCCGAAAATCCCTCCTGTTTTGCTGCATTACTAAGACAAAAACCAATAAAATGACATAAATATTTAATCCTGAATTTGAATATAAATTATTGATATCAAGTACAAAACATTAATACAAATTATAAATAAATTACAAGTTATCCGAAAAAGGTTTTTACAAAAGACAGTTTGAGCATGCCAACGTCTTTATACCCGCCTCTAACGTTAAGGTGAGTATAAAGACGTTGGCATGCTCAAACTATGTATTATCACGGTAGGCACGATAACAATATCAACATTGACTTGGATGCTATTATATATTCCAAGTAAGTTTGTTGCGCAGCTCAGATATATGTATATTATATAAAAGTTATTGTTTCGTGAAATATGTTAGAAACATAAAAAATTGATATTATTGTAAAAGATTCCAAATTTCCAATTTTTTAAAAATCAGACAACGTTTTTGGTTGTTTGCAAATAATCCACACAGAAATATATAAACTTCCAGGTTAGGGTGTGTAATTTCAGCTTAACACGTTAACTTTAATAAGATTTTAGCGATAAACAGTTACTATTGTTTAAATTCATTTTTTTTAACTATTTCATTGACTTAACTTTGGAATCGAAAACTAAAATATTTATTGGAGATTCTTCAAAATAGCGTGGACAAATCTTTAAAGTACGACAACTGGAAAAATGACCGTTTTGAAGAGGGTGAAGGAGAACGGAGTAGAATTGTCCTTAGTCGCCATATTGAGACCCATTTAAAAATATACACGCCGGTATCAAATACTCAAAATGCAACTGCATGTAGTGTAAATATGGATCTTTAAACTTTTAGGTTATTAGAGAGTTTGAGCCAGCCAACAAACACCTTAACGTTAACGTGGGGAAGGGAGGGGCCACGGATTTAACTATCCAATTAATTAACTGTACGTCATGCACACTCATGACATTCATTTAGTTCGTTGGGTAGTTAAGACCGTGGCTCCTCCCTTCCCCACGTTAACGTTAAGGTTAACGTTAAAGCGTTGGCTGGCTCAAACTCTACTTATAATGTGATATTTCCCGTTTCATACGTTTTTATAGAAATATTTATTTTGGTTGCCAAAAGTGGGAGGAAACGTCGGAGGTCACATTTGCATATACAGCAGAACCCGCTTAAGACGTTTACCCGTTTAATAAGTCGAATTTCATGACCCCAAGAGTATAATTATGGTTATTTTTTCCCGTTTAATAAGTTTTTATTATAATAAGTATTTATTTTGATTGCCAAAAGGGGTAGGAGACGTCTGGGATCACTTTTGCATATGTAACAAAACCCACTTAAGACGTTTTCCCCGTTTATCAAGTCGAATTTCATGGCTCCAAGAGTACAATTATGAACTTTTCCCCGTTTAATAAGTTTTTATTATAATAAGTATTTATTTTGATTGCCAAAGGGGTAGGAGACGTCTGGGATCACTTTTGCATATGTAACAAAACCCGCTTAAGACGTTTTCCCCGTTTAAGAAGTCGAATTTCATGGCCCCAAGAGTACAATTATGAACTTTTCCCCGTTTAATAAGTTTTTATTATAATAAGTATTTATTTTGGTTGCAAAAATGGGTAGGCAACGTCGGGGATCACTTTTGCATATGTAACAAAACCCGCTTAAGACGTTTTCCCGTTTAAAAACTTGAATTTCATGACCCCAAGAGTACTTAAAGAGTTCGAAAACTCCGGTCACTTGGAAAAAAAACCCATCTTAACAGGCTTCTACTGTACATCATTTCCAAACTTTTGCAAAAGTTATTCAAGTTCCAAAACCAGTTTTCCCAGCAGCCATTTTTCACCAATTCTGCATAAAAAAGTTTATCTATGGACAAATATTTTAACTGGGCCTGTTTTCCTTAAATTTAAGCCTTGTTTTTAAATCAGATGCTATTCAATTTAGGTTGTGGTAAAAAAAAAGTGGTTCAATTTTGGATTAAAAGGTTAAAATGGCCGACAGAGGAATAGCTCCTCATTGGCTGACCGTTGGACGGCCTACGTGACTGTAGTCAGGACACTCAACTTAAGCCGACCTTATTATGTTGTTTACGCTGTTGATGTTGTTGTTGTCCTCGTGATTATGACCCGAAATTACGTGAAACTTTTGGTGGTGGGGGAAAGATGGGCGGATAAGACCTCTCTAGTCAGAACGATTTTAGAATTGTAAACCGAGATTTGTCAACAAATCTGATTTGCTGAAGATTTTACTTCCAGAATCCGCACCAAACCAGCCCTAAACATATCTGTTGATTCATGGTCAACCAAAACATGTTTTGGGGCAATTTTGCCTAGCAACGTCTTTAAGATTGGCGAACACAGGTTGCTTTTGGTCAACTTTGACGAGCAACTCGCAACATTATACGGCAAGTGGTACAACCAAAAATTGACTCCAACATGTATTGAAAAGAATATAGTGTTTTCTAAGAAAACATGAACACAATCACAACTTGATAATTTATGAAAAAACATTAGTACACCTAATTTTCATTAAAAAAGGGTTATGATTATGAGTGAATTCTAATTTTTCCTATTTTTTTACCAGTATCAAGTCAGACAATATTATTTTTTATGGTTCAAAATTAGAGTAACTATCGAGCAAAAACAGGCAAATTATTTTACAAAGAAAAACCAAAAAAACCCTTTTTAAGTTCCAAAAAATGCAGCCTACATTTAAGAACACATTAATATGCGCACATGTTGATGACACGTATCACAGTTGCAACTTTATTTCTAGCAAATTAGCTCATTTTTTACCATAACTTGTCTTACGGAATTGCCAGGAAATTTTACTACCTTTAAACCGCATGTAGAAAATTGGAATTTATAATATGCCAGAAACTCCTGAAATTTCTAACGCAAAAAATTTGCAAAATACCGTATTTTAGTTGGTCAAAAAGTTTCTCGGATTAGGAGGATTAGGAGGAAATTGAAATTTTCAAAAATAGTGAATTTTTTTTTGAATATGGTACAAAAAACTGGCAACATTTTTTAGCTGGTTTAAGGGATTTCTTCCAATCTCAACAAGCATATTTACTACACCAAAAATCATAATTTTCCCAATTTCCCAAAAACTCCAATACTTTCCAACTGTACATTGTGTTGGAAAGTGTTGTGCTCATATATCGGGGATTTGCACCGTCCACGACCATTTTGGGACCTGATTTTGGAACTTCAAACTGCTGTTTCACGAGTTTAGGGACCTTCCCCAAAGTGGCTGAACAGCTTTATGCGGTTGGAATTTCTGCATCTATGAAATTCCTATAAAATTCCAGCCGCCTAAGGCTGTTCAGCCATCTCCAAAATCCATGAAAATACAACCTCTTCAACTTGGTTTTCGAGCCACTTACTGACAATTACTAATAGTTACCTTCAAAAAGATGGTACAAGCACTTTCAAGGTGCAAGGGCCACTTTTTTGAAGGTACCCTTTGCAAGAGCTTCACTCACCTGTATCGTAGTTCGGCCTCAGGGAACGTGGTGAAGCTGCGTTAACACCTGGAGTTCTAGAACGTTGCCACTGTTACCGAGGCGCGAGCCCTTACTGCTGCTCAGGTTCTTGTTCAGCTTCCTCAGGGACCTAGAAGTTTTCACACTTTCCAGCAAGATTTCAGACAGTTGGCGCATCTATGAGTTGGGCATGAAGGATAAGAAAGCTTGGCGACGGAGACGACGTTGCGAAAATCTTGTTCGACGAGAGGCTTGGGTGCGACGAAATCTTTTTTTTTCTCCTTGGGGAAACAATGCGACGAAGAACGGCGAAAAATGAATGGCTTTCGTCGCTTGCAGCCGGCTTATAAGCCACTCAGCGTATGTAAATGAGGCCACGTGTGCTAGGGTGGGGGACGACGGGATATCATCGGCATCAGGACATAGGGTCTCGGGCGTGTGGTTCGGTTGCTGGACGTGGGAAACCGAGGGTCGACATGGCCGCCGAGGGCACGGGGAGGGATAGTGGGACGTCCCGCAGCAAGGGTCAAAGGCCGCGGCGTGACGTCATCGTCGGAAGTGGTCGGCGGTCGGCCCGACCGGTCCGTCCTCGCTCAATCACGCGGACACGGCATGATGGAAAGTTGCCAGAGCTTGTCCTTCCTGGACGGCAAGATATAGTGTATAAAAAAACACCCAGTTTTCTCCATAAAATTAGAAATTATGTCAAATGATTTCTGAAAATCTACGTTTGAGGACACAGGTGGGGCTCAATGTCGAATGCGGGTTCCGTCGTCAAGAGGTTGCTCTCAATGAGTCCAGCCATTCCTTGGGGCCATTCAAAAAGGACGTCCACGAAATTTCTTCAAAAATTAATCTTCTGTCCATTTCCCCTTCCATTGATTTTTACAACTCAATTAAACACAGAAAATCCAAAAACTGAAAAATACCATCATTAGTGGACATGGTGTCCACATGCCAGCAGACCCCCACTTGAGGACGTCCTTTTTGAATGGCCCTTATATTTTATATTTTCTTTTAAAGAAACGACTACATCACGGCAAGCACCTAATAATTTTTTCTATAACCAGTGACGGACTCGGACTGACCAAGGTGTCAGCTTGCTCTGTGGCAATTGGGACCCTTAAACATTACAAGTTTATGTAATGCTCATGTTACAAGATAACATTCTTATACTGTATTTCCCATATCATAACAACCTCTTAAAATAACAATAATTCAAAACAACTTCCCATTACTGCATATATATTTCATGACAACTTTCTAGCATTTCGGCAATTCAAGCTTGGTTGTTTAAATTTCCACATACAGTACATTAGCTAAAATTTCTATAACTCTTAATTTCTAGAGAAGCTTGCATAGAAGTGGTACTTCAAAAAAGACGTCCCCGAAATTCCTTAATATAAAAAATAGACCACCCCCTACCCACTATCCACACGATGTCCATTTCCACATGTCCACATGCCAGCAGATCCCCCTCTACCCATCTCTCGAGGACGTCCTTTTTGAATGGCCCCAGCCATTTTTTCCCAAACAGCTAATACATTTCGATTTCTTAAAACATTTTAAAGTACTGGAATTGTTAATGAATTCTTAAAAAATTCGTCATGTGTTTTACTTAGAATCATGAGGATTGAAATTTCACAGCTTTTGTAACAAATAGTTAAAGTTGTTAGGAGTCAGAAATTCATCAATTAGAAAGTGGAAAAGAAGTAGACAAATACAGTGGAACCTCGCATAACGAGCATAATTGGTTCCATAGTCTTACTCGTTATGCGAAACACTCGTTAAGCGAAATAATTTGTACCATAGAAATTGATGTAAAATACGATAATGTGTCCCATGCCGAAAAAAATACTCAAAAATTGAAATTTTCCAAAAAATCGTTATGTCTAACATTTATTTAAAGAAAAATACATATAAATTGTTAAGGAGCGTGATTCATCTTCATCTTTTCTTCATTTTTAAGG